>OMOV01000256.1:21838-40582 GCA_900312565.1 Beryx splendens
GTGTGGTTTTGTTGGACTGTACGTGTGTGTGTGTGTGTGTGTGTGCATGCCTGCGTGCGCGTGCGTGTGTGTGTGTGGCTGCTGCTCATACCTCGAATTTGCTTCTTAATCTCTTTTGAGGGATCCAACCAATTCTGATAAAAAAGAAGACAAAATCCCTCTTGAGAAAATCCACCTCACCTCAGCAAAACCATTCCTTTCCCCAAAAGTCCCTTTTTTAAGAGCCCCTTTCAGTATTACTGTACCTCACTTGCTGCACGTTCTTTTTCACTTCTATTCCCCTACTCTAAAGCCAAATATATTCAGACTACAAGGAAGGGGATGGAGGATTCTCTAAACGACGAGTGCCTTAATATTGGGGGTATAAATGCCAGTTGAATCCAGCTGGCTTGGCTTAATGTCACTTGAGCTTTCTAAGGGAAGCCTTCATGGTGTGCTGTAGACCCTGTGTGCCAGTTTTAAAAGGCCAAAGACTCTAATCACATTTCAAAGGTTAAAGGCCATCTGTGCCACTCTCAGGCTGCAAGTGGACCACACCACCGATCACGGCTAAAAGGGCAACCAGGGTCTTATTGCTTTATCACATCTAAAAAGGACAATCCCAGGCTCGCCCAATCTCTCACTCATGTCAGCTACATTTAGCCATTTACCTCTGAATTCACTGACACAATCCAACCAACATAAGTTGTTCAAAGATAGTTGGAAAGGGTTTCTTCTCTCTCACACACTTCATCATCAGTATATACAGTGTGTATTTGGACTTGGGCTCTCTAAAGCTATTCCCCTAGGTCTTCACACATGGAGAAGAAAAAATTGAATAGCAAATGCAGCAGTTTCCCTTCAGAACTTTGCGAATATCAATTATAAAACCTATTTCCCAGGGCTATAGGCCCAGCATTGCATTTATTTTGTACCTCTGAAACCAAGATCATCAAATATGTTTGAATACATATCGCCGTTGCTGTTTGAAAACCCTGTAACTCAACAGTTTTGGTGATTTTCATGTTTTCACTTCAATTGAAGGATTACATGGTCCCCTGTGGGTTGAGGAAATTGTCCCACCTCTTGGGCTGAAGAAACTCTTTCAAAACCCATCAGATAGCATCAAAAATGCATTGTCATCAAGCTAAAACAAGGCTGTTCCTGAAAAGTAGACATTTTGGAGATATAAGGTTTTCACCCGACAAGAGATGCTATACAGTGGGAGAATCTTTTTTACAGAGTAATTACTTAAAACTGTGAATATTACAATTAATGCACTACAACAGAAATAAAAATGATCAATAACTGACATATTAGAAGTTCTTTTAGTGCTAAGAACTGAATGAACCTTTATGAAATAATATAAAACATCCAGTGTGTGCGAGTGTATGACCTTGGTGTTGTCCGTGTCCTGGAAAGTCAGGCCAAAGTAGTCCCTCTCCAGCAGGTTCAGATGGCCACACACCATGTCCAGCAGGGTCTGGCCCTTGGCAAATTTCTGTCACATACACACACACAGAGACATATAAGAACTCACATGCACAGATGAGCATGCGCAGCATGTAGGCAGGTGACACGGTGCAGGTGCACTTGGTTATCACAACACAGAGACAGAGAGAAAAAGACATAGAGTGTAACAGTGCAAGGTCATAAAGATATCATGGAGATTGATACCACAGTGCGCTCTGTGAGATATTGTTTTCATTATGGAGCTGAGGGATTGGTGGTCAACTACATAAAACACCAGCTAGATAATATATGTCTCTCATTATCTGTATTCATATTTTATAACATGAAAGCATAGGCAAATACCAGCAACATAAAAACCCAACCGTTATGGGCTGAAAGACATTTTCACGACTGAGTATGTCCTCGCCCCTGTCGAGTGGGAGGAGCTACATACAGTAGACTATGCCTATATAAGGGGAGGAATTGCATTTCACATCCCTGGTGTCTCACAAGACCACACCTAGTTTCTCTCTAGCCCTTCAGTGCTGAAAACAAGGGCTCTGTGGGTTGCACAGGCGGCCTTGGCAAATGCTGTTTTCACACACATGCGCGCACACACACACACACACACACACACGCCATATTCATCTCCCAGGGAAACCTGGCTCCTATGGCGACAAAGCAACCAAGCAGCTGTTACCATGGAAACAGAAGTAATAGGTCCCTTCTGTGTATGCGTGTGCCCTTTCTCACTTTCTCTATCTCTGGTTACTACAGGGCCGCGCAGCTTTGTTCAGCTCTTGTAAGAGAAAGCCAGCAGTATAGTCACCATACAGCAAATATTAAATATGTATGACAGATGAATTAACCATTAAATGTAACCTGTCTCTTAATCAAATAAATAGCAAGATCCCACTGCAGTGTTATGAAGCTGCTATGGGCAAAGTAAGGAGAGCACAGCGCTGATTAACAGGCAGAGGCTGCAGCCTGAGATTTTTTGGGGAGCCGAGCATATATTCGATTTTCCAACTAAATGAAATTGCAACACACATTTCAGGTGGTCCCCCAAGCATGGCAACCAATTCAGGAGCTGTTGATGAGATTCCGTTGTCGCTCCAATTGGCTCCAATCACATTTCTGCCACTAGTTCTATGGGCTGATTGTGTTAGCAGCCATTTGGCGTAATCCTAGAAATCCATTTTGCTGATCGCCTCACCCATGCAAACAAGATGAAGAGAGACAGCATGTGTGTGGATGGGTTAATAGCTGGCCAAGCAGATAGCAGATCTATTGAACTATTGGCTACTTTAAGTAATGCAAGTGCATGGATAGCACTATGGAATTGAGTAGAGAAAAAACTATAAAGATGTATTAAACTTAGCTTGTGTAGCTGTAGGTCTTATAGTACAATACAATTTAGATAGCCAGGCTTTGCTCAGTCTAAACTGGAAGTAAAAATTCTGGAGTTCCCAATGATGTCATGCAGAGGAACAAGGACAACTGGATGATAAGACATCCCAGGTTTTCTGTTGTTCCAGAAGGCAGTGCTCAATACCATGCTATAGCTCAAATGAAGCACAATATAAATAAGCTGGAGCTTGGGTGGCCTAGTGGTTAGAAAGACTGCCCTTCAACCAGAAGGCCTGAGTTCAGCATCCATCCTGCTGAAGTGTCCTTGAGCAAGACACTGAAAAATTATTATTATTATTGTTGTTATTACATTTATAAGCAGAGAAAGAAGGATACAGAACACAGATAAACACTTTTTTTAATCATCCTTTAAGCTACTTGAGGAGAGACTGAGCCTGCTCCCAGTCCCATGAATCATTCATTTTGATTTAACTCGTTAACCAAATCACCATATGAATTTCACATTTCAAGGGACTGGTAGTTTCCTCTGAGGAGGCGGTTTGAGTGTGCAAACGTTGAGCACTCTGTGGGCAGAATGCTAATAGCCTGTTTTTATATACAGTTGTAGCCATTGTACAATTGTCCCACTTTTGTACTGCATGTTTGTTGCTACTGCCCAAGAGGAACTGCTTGGAAAAATCAGCAATAGGAAGTTACAGGAATGATTTGATTGGTTGAGAGACATTACACATTTCTATAACAATATAGGATACTTTTGTGATGCCCTAAACCTTAAAGAAAGAGCTATCTACAGAGCTAATGCAGGATAGATGAAGGATAAATGTAAGAATGGGGATTTTCACAATGGCTGCCACTGTATACATATGAATAAAGCGCCTCTTAAATACTGTGGTTACAGCTGAGCATTGAAATATCAGCCGCACAGAATACAATAAAGTGAGGAAAGCAGACCAAGACAGGCGTGTCAGTCCCATGAATTGGGAAACTCAGATGGTCCTGTGGTTAACCAGCCAAAATGATTCAACCGTGAAAATGAATATGAACATTTCATGGGCTGGACCCGTGCCAAGAAAATTTAGTTCAGCCAAAGTTTAAGTAGTTTAATTTCAGATGTTTTTGAAATAGATAATAGCTAGTCTCCCCGTGTGTGTCCCCGTGTGTGTGTGTGTGTGTGCGTGCGTGCGTGCGTGCGTGCGTGCGTGCGTGCGTGCGTGTGTGTGTGTGTCTCAATAGTCTAGTTTGAGAGCAGCGAGGTAGGCAGGTGTGGAAGTTCTTGCTTTTACAGTATGGCTTGAGGTTAAGGACTGGACAATGTAAATGCGCTCAATCAATACCTATAATGTTGTGAGCCAGAGATCAATAAGAGGGAAGTGCGGACTGCCTCTCTGTGTTTATATCATCGCGGTCCAGTTGCGCGTCGGACATCATGACTGTAATTACCGTAATGATACCTGGGGATTCTACCATATTCATCAGTATGTCCTTCCTTGCCCTTTTTTCCATTGTGTGGCTCCTCGTCTACACACTCGCACACACACTACATACACAAATAAGCACTGTACTCTCCTCTCAAGGTGCCTAACTCCTCTCCATCTTTCTCTCTTTCCCTCCCCCGCTCTCTCCCCATCTCCTCCTGCTGCTCTTTCCCTCTCCCATTCTATTTTCTCCCGGGTCGAACGTAAGAGCACTCATCTGTCAACTGTATGGATTTTCTGTCAAAGCCCAATACCTGTGATGTCACTGCACAGGTGACATGAAGAAGTGTGTGCGTGCATGCCTGCACGACAGAAAGAGAAAGACAGAAAGAAAGATAGAACGGTGGGTTGAAGAGGGAAGCCGTGTGTGTGTGTGTGTGTGGGAGGGGGGGGGGATACCTCAGTCAGGACTGGTGACATATTTCTATGCTCCCTGGCTGCTGTAACTAATATATGTAAGGTCACGTGGGTGACAGTTAGCCATAAAAGGAATACGGTTGGCATGAATAAGGCCGAGCAGCAGCCAACAAGATCATTCCCGTCACACATCACACTCCAGTGCCGGCAACAGCCAATGGGGTTACAGCGCTGGCTTTAATGTGATTCATGGCAGCGCTGTTACGTCCAGCATCTAGAATCTCCCTCAGTCACGAACGACCCTTAACACCCCTTGCACTTCCTCACAAGTCCTTTCAGTCAATTTTCTGCCATACATGATCATGTTGGGCAGGTGGAGCGCTATAAAATTAACCCAGTGGCAGCATGGATTCACCAGGCCACACCCGCCTGTTTACTAACACAAAAGGTTAAAGCGCCACTACGCACGGAAACGCAGGATTGCTCATTTGAATCTTCCATCCCCCACAATACTGAGCTTGTCTCTTCCTCGCTCCCCGCTGTCACTCCCACTCTCGGTGAGAATAGCAACAGAGCTGCATTCCCTGAGTCAGTAGTATGTGTTACCCTCAGCAGCACAAGGCAGACTAAATCCCACTGTGGTGTGCTGTGGTGTGGTGTGCTGAGTCAAGGGCTCTGCTCAAAACGGGGGAGATGTACACCAGCCTCTTAAAATGCTTTCGTTCTTGTCACCCAGCAGAGCGAGATATGAATTTTAAGCATGGAGAGCGAGCCAAGCACAAGAGAGGCACTACAAAACCACCTTTTGACATCTTCCTTCTAATTCTTTTATCCACATTTGCAGCATCGCTAAAAAAGTAAAAAGTTCCCGAAGGATAACTCTTTGGAAAGGGAACACTGTGTATTTTGTTACTCAGATTGAATGCCTACTAGAAGCTAATTGTCTCTTTAAATGTCAAGTGCACTGATGAGACATTTTCTCCATCTATCTTGTACAGCAAAGCAATGACAGTTAAAGGGATAGTTCGGAATTTTGGACATAGGGCCCTATTTATGACTTAGCCACATGATGCTGTTGATCAGTGGAGAACATTTTCAGCGCGTCTCATCCGGTCCCTCTGGTGCGCGATACACTCGATGCTAAGCTAGCGCTAGTCTATGGTATAGATAGCATCCACTTCATCATTTTTGAAATCAAACTATCCTATATGCAAACAGAGCCGGCAGGTGAGTGAAGTATTGCTTCGCTGCCGTACTACAGTACCACCAAGAAAAGAGTTCCGTAAAAATTATATTAATTCAAGGATAGTTTGACTTCAAAAATGATTCTATAAACACTCAACTTACCCCCCAATAGACTGTTGCCATATTTTATTTGCTTTGGGTGCACTGTGGAGTGTTTTAAGAGAGTTTGGAAGTGGATGCTATCTATACCATAGACTCGCACTAGCTTAGCATCGAGTGTATCGCGCACCAGAGGGACTGGATGAGACGCGCTGAAAATGTTCTCCACTGATCAACAGCATCATGGCTAAGTCATAAATAGGGCCCTATGTCCAAAACTCCGAACTATCCCTTTAAATAGCATACCTCGACCGCAGTCTCATAGTCTGAGCCGTCGAGCAGAGTGACTTTGACCGGGACAGTCTTGGGCCGCTTGCTGGTTTTCTGGGGGGACTTGGAGGCCTTGCTGGGGGTCTTCTCTGAGCTATCATCCATGTCCCCGTGGTCCTCTGGAACCTGAGAGATATAGTCCTTCCTCTAAGTGAGTCAGCTTTAAATGTTACGCCATCAGCAGAATCACCATCCTTTGTCTTTAATGAAAATACTTTAATTCTGAGTCCATGTGGCATGCATAATTGTCTGGGAAGTGAACTAAAGCCAAAAGGAATATCTTTGATCATTTGAGGCAGCTTCTTGCATATCAGAGGCTAGCTGCCTTGCATATCAAACGGCGGGCCGGAAGGCCCCCTGAGTGATTGAGGGGCCGGAGTAAAATGATCTACAGCTGCTGTGAGTTCCGCAGCGCTCCCACCTGATTGGTTCTCCTGGCGTCACCCTCCATTGCGCTCTTCATTTCCCCAGCCAAAGCCTTCTCTGTTGTCATAGGAGTGGCTCGCAATCCTGCAAACATACATAAACATATTCAGTCAACATCAAATCATCTCCTGTTCCAAGACCCAACCTTGAATGTTTTTCACCGCAGCTAAAAATCCAATCTGCCCATGAACTCCTGACAGATTGCCCTCACTCATACACCACAGAATCGCATGCTTTCCCAAACCTACGACGAATATGAAATCTTCACTTAATCTAAATGGTCCTGATACACCCCTGACATTCTGACATAATGGCTGGCTGCAGAATGAATACCTGTGATGCCACGTCCAATTACCCTTGGAGCTGACAGCTATTATGTGGTGCCTTCAATTAGCCTGTACCGCAATTCACATTTAGTGGGGGTTTTTTCACATGTGGCCAGGGCATTGTGCATAGGGGGATGGGGAGAAAGAGATGGAGAGAGAGAGAGAGAGACTAGCTCAGTCAGCCAGTCTTGGCTCACAGCCTCTCATAGGAGCACTCTGCATGAAGAGCGTTGGCTTCAGGACGCTCTCCTCTCACACTAGCGAAGCAGATAGCATAAATTACATCAGCCTGAGCCCTGCAGCACCACACAAGACAGCAGACACACAGAGATAGAGAGGGAGAGAGTGAGAGAGCGAGAGAGAGAGAGAGAGAGAGAGAGGGAGGGAGAGGATGAGAAAGGAGAGGGCACAGGGAACGTGACAACAATCTCAGGATGAGACAGGAGGAAGGAACGAGTGCCACAGACTAAAAGACAGAGGTTAGGAGGAGAGCGACATGAGGGGGGAGAAAAAGAGAGAGGGGTTGGAGAGAAGAGAGAGTGACACATACAACAAGGGCTGATAGAATATATATAAAAACAGGAGAGCAAAAGACAGATGAGGCTTGTCATCTGAAGGTGACCACTGCTAGACTCTGGGAGCGATCCGACTTATTGGACTCTTGCAAAGTGCTTTTTCTCCTGGCAACATAACATAGCTGATATTCAGATTAAGGGTTACAGCTAAGAAAAATGAATTCTCTCGGTCCAAGATAAAGGCTGGAGTCTCTCACGCTTTATAATAAAAAGTGGGCGTAGGGTTCACAGGCTCAAGATTCTGTATGTTTCAGCGGATATTTTCCAATACAAAATGGGAAATTTTCTTCCAGCCTACAGGTTGTCTTAAGTCTTAAGAAGAAATGTGATTATATCATAGTCTGCATATCTTTCACACAATCTTTTTGTAGAGGCTGCTACATATATTCTGAGATAATCAATATACTCTATGAAAGCAAGAACCTGATATCTGTGAAGTATCTATCTGTGATCTATTTTTGCCAAACTGGGAACTGGGCGTGTCCAAATAAGATCATAAGAGAAAGGCCAAGTTGGGTAGCCTCTGGATCACATACATCCAAGATTTTGATTTGTGACATTTGCATTAGCTTACAATTCTTACCATGGATATATTTCTTAGAATAAACTGTCATCCTAATAACAAGTCAAGTAATAACAAATAACAAAAAATAAGTAAATAAAATAGGTGGCATGAGGGATTAACCACAATGCACCATTACCATTCAATTACAGTTAACTCTATCTCAAAAGAAGCTTATGTTAAGAGACACCTGGGAATGTGTCAGCCCAAGGAATGTGTAATATTTTTTAAGGACCGGAGTTCCAACTACTTTGTTAATAACTACCTATAAAGTCTGAAATTACTTATATACAGCAGTAAAGGGAATCTTAAACTGTCATCATGTGGCATATTACTGTTTACAACTGTTGATTAGAACGCTAGAACCTGTGTAATTCTATCAACTCCTCTAAATATGTACTTTGTCACAGACACTGTGACACATTTTTGTGTTAATAAACCATTAGCCTTGAATATAAAATGTGAAATACCATAAAATAAAGGATGAGGCTTATGTGAGGAAGGGATTAGTGAAGAAGGGACATGGGAAGCTCAGATAAAAAGTGCAACGCTTTCAGGGAAAGCTGTTATTAGGGAGGAGCAAAACAGCATCTTAATTTGGTGTAACAATGGCAGGCGATGTATTTGTAAGCCAGCGACGAATACTGTAGTATTAGTCGACAAAGACGAAGTCCTAATTAACATTTTCTCCTCGCCCAGCTGTCTGAGTGCACCTCTGTATTTACAGCTCGGGAGGCTGGGTCACACCACGTCTCAACTATCATGATAGGTGAACCTCGCTCTGCATAATCAGCTAGGATCAAAGCGGAATGCAGACTGGCTCAGGAGAGGCTGCAGATGTCACACACAAGCAGTGCAAGGACCCTTGAAAGTTTAAATGGGTTGTTGTAGGTTATTTTTAGTATTAATGGAGGGTATAGTTTTCAAAAGTTACTCTCATAATGGCTGTATATCACACTGACCAATCAACTTTTTTGTTTTTCAGGTTACACTATAGACACTAAGAAAGTGAATTTTATTAATTTGCCAAACCATACCATGCCTCTGCGTCTAGATTCTACATCTGCCTAATTTGACTCATGTTTATGCAATGAGGAAATGTCAAATTCTGACAAGGGGAGCAGCCAATTTACATGAATACATATACACTCTATGAAAAAGCAGCGCTACTGTCTAACAAAACTGTATCACCACATGAAGTTTGCATACTAATGAAAGTGTCTGTTTGTGTTTATCAATATCACCTCAAAAATATCTGCCAGCCTCTCCAAGGAAACCTCAAAGGCAAAGAGGAGATTCACAAACTCACAAGGATTTTGTGTAGGAATGTGACACAGTCTAATTTAACATCAACGCTCTGTAATGAAGAATACAGTAGAGACAACTCCAAATCCACTCTTTTACCCTGTCATCCATCTCTAATCTCATCTCACCCTGCTGATAAGTCCCCTGAATAGTTGATCAAAGGAGCAGATCCATCCACATTAATACCCATACTCGGCGTGAATGTCAACCCCAAGAAGCAGCTGTCAGAACATGCGTCAGTGGATCACGAGCGAACTTGAGGAGAATCCTAATAACGGCGTGGATATCAGTGTCAGAGACTTACGTGCTCATTTCACACACGTCAAGATGGCTAGGACAATCAATTCTTTCATTTGGCTTGCTTTGCGATTCAATCACTCCGGCTTCACATCTGTTCTGGTCACCGCACACCTAATCATCTGTGTGAGGGAGATGATGGAGAATGAGATGTGCGAGGTGCTGCGGTTGCTTAGAGTCAAAATTCCTATAACAGGCCTTTGTGTTCAAAGAGGCTCCCGTTAAAGGTCTGCCTTCACGAAATTGTCTGTGACCCTTTGGTTGACGAACTTCTCAGACAAAAGTCTCCGTGGAGTATGACAGTACGGATGTTTAGTAGGTGAAGTTATGAAATGACTTGAGGGATAGAATTGCTATAACATTGATTATTAAATAAGTTGCTTTTGTTTACTAATGGAAGACAGAAACAACTCATAACTTCAGATGGCTGTGGAACAAACCAACACATTTTCAGATTCAATTTAGCAAAACAGGCGTCCAATTTATCCCTGTATTCCATTTTGAACACTGCGAAAAACTTCCATCTTAACGAGTCATTTAGTCTCATATTCAGAATCGGATCACATTCAGAATTCAAATCGTATTTTGCTTAAAACAAGAGAACAACTCTGCCATTGGTGTGAGATAACTCCACTTGCTTCCAATGCAGTTTCACTTGTTTCAGGAATTTTCTAGAAATGAGTGTCAGTATCTTGAAACAAGTCAGAGCAAGGCAGATCACTGCACTACTATCAGCAACAACTTGAATCTACAAAATCTGTGAAACAAGTTGATTCACATTTGAAACAGGTGAAAACCCCATTGGCAGATTTCTTCACTTGTTTTAAGAAAATTATGATTTTAGGACTCAATAATAGACTTAATGACTCATTAAGGCTGATATTTTTGCAGTGAAGAACATATTGCAATACTTTTTTTACCCAAGTTTTCTTTCACATGTTTAATAGATCCATATTTAAGATGAGGCTTTACTCTCTCCCACCAAAAATTAACCTTGACTGGATAAGAAGTTTCACTAAATTAGACAGCTCACATGCACAGTGCTTGTTATGACCTGTGGAGAGGATAATTGTTTATACATAAAATAGCTAAATATATCTCATTAAATTCAGACACTGCACTGATACTGTAACTATGGTTTGGCAATTTCAATGTCTGCTTGCATCATCTATTAATCTGAAGCTTTTTAGCATTGTATAGTGAGTTTATGAATACTAAGTCACCTAAATGAATGTATATGTGTCTGTGTGTGTGTTTTCTGAATGTGTTTCTAGCCTGATGGGAAATATTAGTGCCTTAAACTGACTAAAGGTTGCATTGATCCCAAAGTAACAATGATTCTAATTGTATCAGACACCAGAGACAGATATCGATGTAATATTGATAGAAAACTGGGGAAGCTTTGCAGCTCATTCTCGTTGTTTACCCACACCACTGCCTGAACACTGCTGCTTGAATGGGATTTATGTTAAGCTATGTTAAGCAGCTGGTTTGAGTCCCACTTGCGCGTTGGTCAGCTAAGCACCTTGACCCTGCCAAAACCAGCATGACTGTATTATCACATTTACTGAAAACATATATCACACTACCCACACTTTGACGTTAGCTTTGTGCTCCAGCGTTTAGCAGACTTACCAGCAGAAATAATTCATTCAGGACGGGAGAGGGCCATGACTCATTTACACTTCCTAAATTGTGAATGGCTGACTGCCGTTCAGAGGATACAGACATCCAGACAATGTGTTAATATATGGGACATCTGATAACTTGACTTTTCCTAAGACAAAGTTCTGGCTTTTTGGTTTCAAAAATGTTTTATTATACAGCCCATTCTTTCACATTACAGAATATTTACTGGCTTTTTGGGTGAGAAGTAAAACTGATAAGTCTAACTTCCATGATGCACAGTATCTCCAAGTGTCAAAAGAACAGATAATATCTTCAAAGCAAATGGATGTACTTTGTTTCCATGGGAAGCAATGCCTATTGAAGTGTGTGACAAAACACTGCAGACGTCAATAAGATAAGATAAGCTCTGTGTAGCTGAACACAGTTATTGAAAATCCTCTAAGACAAGCCACTGATAAGCAAAATCCAGTCCTACGCCTTTATCGTAACACACACACATCCACACACACAACCCCAAAGGCATGCATGTGCACACATACACGTGCACGCTCGCAGATATGTCTATCTTTGAGTCCCTCTCAGTAAGAAACGCTCATGTCTGTATCAGCCTCGCCATGTCAGTCTATCTCTGGAGATGACCTCCTCTCTACTCGGTTTCAAAGTCAGTCCAGATATAATCATTATCAAGCATCACAGCCTCAAGAGATATCGCCAGATGTACGCTTGGGTCAACAGCAAGAAAGCGTATACGTATACTCACTGAAGTGGAAAGAATCTAACGCAAATTGCACAACGTCAACCCCGCTCCAACAAACGAGGCACAATCCAAACAACGCGACGCCCCAAAAACACTCAGCAGGTTAGATAGACCGTCAGGAGACGATGGGGGATCATTTTGGGCAGAATGATGTGCATGATGCACCATTCACCATGGCCTGGCTGTGCCCATCTGTCTTCATGCCATCCTCCAAAACAGAGACTCTGTCAATTTGCAGGCCCAAAACCTGATGCATGTTCAGGCGGGTCTCAGTCGCCTGCAGGCCGATCCTTCATCAGCCAGACAGGTGGGCAGGTGGAATCCATCAAGTATAGCATCTCAAAAACATGTCACCGTGGAGCAGGGGGAAACACAGGGACGACAGCTTGCGGATTTAGCTCATCAAACACAGTATGTTGTCAAGAAAATTGTGCATGTGCTTACAGCATCAAGTGTTGCAAACAAAAAGCTCTGGTATGCTGTGTGAGAGCAAGAGAGTGACAAACGCAGGAGTCATTGGTGTCATCTGCTCCTCCTCTAGTCACAGTGCCAACGCTTCTCCAGAAAAGTGAATGGAGATTTGGAAAACAAATTTAGAAAGGCTTCAGATTTACGCAGACAATCAAGACATGTCTGCCATCTCAGAGAATGCTGCGCTGAGCTGTTTCTCACCGATTTCTCTTGCGGTTTTAGACAAAACAATATGTCACAGGAAATCCTCATCCTAACCTCTCCTAAATGTGAGAACAATGTGCCGGATTTCTGAAAAATAACCCGCTGATTTTTTTTTTGCAACAATAACCACATCCTTGAGAAATCTGTGTCAGGTCTTGGAGCGCTTCACAGCCAAACTATCTCTCCCTCACTGTTGTTGCCGGTGATTGCTTTATCCTTTTAGATCCAAGTGCAGCATTTAACACTGTGGACCTTACTGTTCTGCTTGAAAGCCTGAAAAAGCAGGTTGGTGCCATTCTCAAATGGTTCACCACTTTATGGCAGATCCTTTTCTGTTTTTGTAGGAGATGCATCATCCTCTCAAGCTGCAATGTGTTAGCCCCTATACTAAATATCGACCTCCACTACACCAAGGACACCCAGTTGTGTGTGTCCATACAAACAGCTTAACCCATCTGTAAAGGGCCTTATTATAAGAATACAAAATTTCCCAAATGTCTGTGGATATGTGATAAGGATTCTTAGTGAAGACGCTGTCCAAATGTGATTTTGTTGACAAGTTAGATTTCAAGATATGATCCTCAGGCAAGGCCCTGACTGTTTCTGAAGATCTGGGTAAAGACGGCCACCAGGGCTTTTGCCATCAGAGCCCATATGTTTTCAAACACCCTGCCTTACAGGATGGTAAAATAAAGTGACATCTTTTAAACACATCTCCAAACACAGTTTTACAGACAGGCATTTATATAACTCATGTCTACTTTACTTACGGTTGTTATAGTTATTTATTTTGTTATGTAATCTTGTTTTTATTCATGCCTGGCTTTTTTATTGCTTGCCTTGCGGACATTTCTTTTAGTTTTACTGTTGGTAATCATTTTAAAACAACAAGTCTTACAGCAATAAAGTTTATTAGAGCTCACTGCTAGGTAGGAAGTAATAGAAACTTTAAAGTTGTAGTACTGTCTCATTCAGGCAGGACACAGGAAGCATCCTTTTAAGGCACCTTGTTTTGGACGATGTGGAAGGAAATACACAGTGATTCCTGAGGCAGAGTAGGAAATCCCACAAGACCTTGCAACATCAGTGAAGAAGTGAAGAACTTCCCCAACATCCACTAAAATTGATGCAGGACGTTAAAAAAAGGAAAATGATATGAACTTTGTCATGATGCAAAAACACTAACTGCATTAATCAATAGCTTAGTAAACATGAACACATTTATCAGTGCCTTAGTTAAGTATTGGTTCAACATTAGTGAATGTATTAGTTAACTTAACATTAGCTAAGATAACATTGTTAGTAACATTATAAGTCTTACTAATTCTCTTTCCCTTAGACAGCTTTCAAGCTATCTCTCCATTTTCAGGACGCTTTGAGACGATCGATTGGAATTGTGGACACCATGCAAAATTGATAACAGTGTCTGGTCGCTTCTTTTTGGGCCAAGTGTAAAACTATCCTTGCTGTGATGGTGTCCTGCTCTCTTCCAGCCATCACATTGAACAGAGCCGGCACCCTAATGGCTTTTTGGCACTTTTTACAGGTTAATCTATCTGTGTGGTGCCTTTGACCAGCAGACACAACAATCTCTGTGTTTATTGTTACCTATCAGCACAGCGGGTAAGTGCACAGGGACTTCTGATCTGCCATGGTAAGAAGCCAGCCTCTGATAACACAAGCATTCTGGGAAAGGAACCAGCACAGTCCACAGAAGTTTGAAAAGAGAGCAGTTGAATTTAGATCTCTGGATCGGTTCACTGATATTATATTGAAACACGGAGTATATTTGAACTTTTACCTCTACTTTAGTGATGCCATCTATTAGAACAAAGAGGTCCTGAAAAAACTTTTGTACCTCTTGCCATCACATATGTTAATAACCTTTCGGACCATTGACTCCCCTCCAACTACCTCTAACTGCATGTCTGATGTGTTGTATGTTAAGCTGTAAATGTATGCGTCATGTGTTTCAGTGTATATGTGTGTTTCATCTGTTCTGGCTGTGGAAAAAAAATCCTGGCAAATCCCCAGATCTAATTTGAATATGTTAATATTTTTTTTCCTGGGGGAGAAGCACAAGACCCACCACTAAAGGCTTTTTCATGGACCTCACAATTTTTTTTTGTCTGGCTACATTCCCACTCCCATTATTACAACTACTAGCACTCTTAATCCAGCACTTTAAATACAGCATATTAAAATCTTTGTACCAAGACTATCATGACCACCACTACTACTAGCACAATGAATTCAATTTAATGTATCCAGACCCACCTAAGGAAGCTGGATGCTACAAGGCAGAATGTGCACCACTGTCACGTAAAAACTATAGCATTGTATATGCTAAATTACTGTCTACCCAGTGTATAAACCAATCACTGAACCTTCCTCAATAAACCCTGCCTTTTTATCATGCAGCTCCACATCGCAGCTGTATTAATCAGTACTTTCCTCCTAATGGAGTTTGCAGCCAGTCCATCAATCCATGCCGAGCAGAGGTTGGCTCCAGCAACATGGTAGGACAGCGGGGTGGGGGTGGGGGGATGTCCTTGTTGAGGAGAAAAACCACATACACGCATCCTGCAAACCTTCGGCACTCAGCAGTCTTGGAGGCAGAGCACGTAGCACAACTGTTAAGTCTGCTGCAACTCATGTCACACCGCAACAGAGAAAAATGATATGACTCCCTAGCCAATGAGGCTGCAAGTTCCTCGCCTCCAGCAAGAGAAAGCATGTCCGAAGGGGTTTGTGCTACGCCACATGGGCTGACATCGTACAAGCACGCTCTAATGTGGGAGGGGCCTGCTCTATAGCGGGGGAAATGAGAATGAGTGGTATACAGTTGCTCAGTACAGTCGAATATCTGAAGTACATAATGGTAAGTAAAGCGTATTTTCGAGCCGATGAAAAAGGACAGGTTACCGGTATGTGACCGCACTCTTATCTGTGTCTGCTTCATTATCACCAAAGAGTCAAAGAAGGAGTCAAAGAAGGGTGGGAAATGTGCATATCAAGATTATTACTGTTTGAGTCAATGTAAAGCTAATCCACACTGATTAAAACAAATCCAAGGAGAGGAATCTCTCAAAATGAGCTGTCAAACTGCAAAGTTTGATTCATGAGACGAATATCTTAATCATTAATCGGGTTATGCCAGTGGAAGAGTTAACCTCTGCCATTCTACACCATGAAGTAACCTTATATCAGTTTAGTGAAGGGGTCATGTTAGGATGTGTAGCAAGGCATGGTATTATGACACTGAGGGTCAAAAGCCATTTGAATTCCAAGGATATAACACTGACCACTCAGAGGTCTAGCTTTCATAAATCTTTGCATAGACAAAATAAACCATTTTCATCGGCAAGTACCATTAATGTATTTTTCTGGGTGACACTGGTTCAGAGACACGATGGCAGCTCTTAGTCCATACTGACAAACTAGGGGATGGGATAGGGTTGGGACAATAACCGGTATATTACTATATATTGCAGTAATAAACTGTTACGTTCATGCTGCTGACTGAGTTAAAGTGGATGCAGGCCACTAGCACTTTATGAGGCACATTTTATACAATAAAATACAATTTATTTTAGATGTTTTTATTTGGGGTTTTTTGTTGAGACTAAGACTCACAGTTTTTATAAGCTAAAACAACATTTGTAGCTTTGCTTTTAGAAAAAAATCAAATATTTTACATATTTTACATATGTTCTACAGTCTTACATTAAAACATGTTTAAAAAAGAGAGCTGTCTTGTGACTGATAATTAATTTTTTTAAAGTTATTTGAAGCATATTACATTTTTAAGGTATTAATAATTATCAAGATAATATCGGATATCGAGATCATTTTGGCCAAGATAATCATAGTGTGACAGTACAGACAGTAGACTGTAGATATGACTGCATATAAAATTCTATAGTGTATATTCACTGAAGCAGCTTGGCGAACAGCATGACGGCAGCAGCTGATGCCTATAGTACATCGGTCCAGCGCTCTATGAGGAAGTTATAATGACAAGAAAGAATTATGAGTAATCTCCCTGGAATTATTTAAGCAGTTATGTGGTGACTAATTAAATTTAAAAATTAACTATCAAGGGGGTTTAAGTAAAGTGCAATTTACCTATGACCGAAGCATAGCTCTACAACCCCCAGACTGCATTACATTTTATCGCAATGATGATAGTCACACTTCATTAACTTGAAGACACGTAATCGCTCTCCTATTCCTGAAAGCACCCCGCCAATGCAGTATTTTGTCCCACTCCACCTTCGCAGCTTGTCATTCTTCTTTGCATCCTCGTTGTCATTCCCTTGCCTCTCTCTTGAAGCACTCAGGGTTTTTTTTTTAAACTCAGACAATAGCAGACCTTCACCTTCAAATGGACAAACAGTGTAGTTTTACCCTCAGCCACGACGACAAGAAAATGACAGATGCCACACTGTGCCCGCGGTGCAGTTCATTTTTTTTTGTCCAAGGAGGGAGGCATCTCCACTAACGATAGTTAACACAAAGGCATCAGGTGCGCCTTTTTAAGATGCAGTTACCATGGGAACCCCAGCCTAACATCATCTGTCAAGCACATCAAAACAAAGAAAAAAAAACATGCGAGAACAGGCTGTAGGCATTATTTTGCTAGTTGAGGCATGTGCACTCTTGAGGTGAGAGAAGAGGAGAACCATCACATGGCATTGTACCTTTCCACTGTTGAATAATGTGACAGCTCATGTGGAAGTGGGCACAGTGACATGACGAAGACAGTGGCGGTGGGTGGAGGAGGACGACAACAGTCAAAAGAGTGATGTCAGCTTCCGTGCTATGCATCAAACTTCTTTGTCAAAAACACAAAAGGTCAATGAGATGAGATTTAGATCTATGTTATGTCTCTCGCCATGCATGGGTAAGGTTATTTCAAAACACAGCGTGGTGCTGATGAATTTCAGGGTTTGAGCATATTAATCCTACATCCTTTTGGAAAAAGGAATTCATGTTCACAAAGGCTGACTGGACTATTCAAGGCAATGCAAGAATATGTGATATGTGATATTTTTGTGTTAGAGTGGAAATGGTGGAGAGTCAGGCAACATGTTGGGCTTTCTTAAGATCAAAATATGGTCACTGAAGCACCAATACAGCATATGTTACAGCAATGTATGCCAAGATTCTTCAAATATAGGTCAAGTGGATATGTAGGAAAAAAGCTTTTCACAATTTTCTCATCTCATAACTCAAACTACAAGTCTTTCCTTACTGCATTTAACAATCATGTACTGTACAGCTACCATATCAACAGCTCTCCCAAGTATTTTGAAAATTTAAACATCGTTAATCCCATATTATGGTTGGGTTTGCCCTTCGTTAACATTAATTTGTGGTTGGGCATTTAACCGCAGTTAGATTAAACCTGTGGCTTTACCAGTCCTAACTTTAATGTGATCTTGGAGGATTTTCTTGCCAGAAAATGGAACGTCTTTCTGAGTTAGACACTGTGTACTTTAACACATTATGTGATGATAATGCAAAAAGTGACAGTTTATTACATGCCGTTATCTTTAATGCGCCTCTGAAAGCTCCTCTTACTTCTAAGCAATGTGAGTTTATCTGATGAGAGAATCCAATTTGGCTGTGAACAGACAACTGGCCCAGGTTCAATGATCTATTACAAATCGATCATAGGATGACTGGAAATAGGACTCGAGGGAGACATTGTATTGAGGTGGTGTACCTTAAGGAAGCACGCGCGCTAAATGAACGTACGCGCGCACACACACACACACACACACACACACACACACACACACACACACACACAAACTATCACCATGCATCCTGCGGTTGTAAAACCACAGTGACCTAACCTTTACCCTAATATCATAAGTACAAGTGACAGACTGCACAGAACAACTGGAAAGTCACAGATTTGGCGCCTGAACACCAT
>OMOV01000271.1:7850-18182 GCA_900312565.1 Beryx splendens
GACACGGCTTCACAGGATCCCTCGCTCAACAACAAGGCCTACAGGGAGTCCGCCAAGCCAGTCACGGCGCTCAACATCCCCTTTCTGCCTCTGCTGCTAAAAGGTGCGCACAGTATTCTGTCACTTCACTGTAGTCTAAAGGTAGAGAGAGAGAGAGAGAGAGAGAGAGAGAGAGAGAGAGAGAGAGAGAGAGAGAGAGAGCTGTGATTTGACATCCCTTCAACAAGCACACTGTTTACCACATATTCTTCTGAGCGAATACTGATCAGATGTTTATTATCTCTTTTAGATATCACATTCATTCATGAAGGCAACAAAACGTTTCATGATAACCTGGTTAATTTTGAAAAGCTGGTAAGTAAACGAACCTTATAGCACAGTATGTTTCTGCACACAGAGAGCAGTGCTGAGCTTTAAATGTCACTGTTTAATTGAGTCTGTGTCCATCTTGTCTCCCAGCACATGATAGCAGACACAGTGCGGCTCATCCGGCAGTGTCAGAAAGATCACATGGGTTCGTATTCAGGTCATTCGTTCCTCTGTTGCTTTATGAGATAACAGCTCCATTAAACTTTTGTCGCCTGTTGTCAGCATGTAATTAGTGATGGCCCATGGTACATCAGACAGTGGGTAACCTACACAGTCAAAGGTTTGGACACACTTGATTATCTTAAAGCCATTTTGATCTTATGCTTAAATGCTTGAAATTTGCTTCTTAGACAAATCTAAATAGTGACGTTGATGCCTATGTATAAATTTCTTTCCAAAGCCTTTGTCTTTCCATGAAAACAAAGGGTGGCTACTTTAAAGAATCTAAAATATAAGATAGTTTTGATTTGTTTAAAACACTTGTTTGGTCACTGCATAATCCCATTTGTGTTATTTCATAGTTTTGATGTCTGCTATTATTCTAAATTGTGAAAAATAGTTTAAAAAAAAATAAAGACAAATGTGTGTGTCCAAACTTTTGTCTGGTAGTGTATGACCTCCAGTTTGTGTTAATCATAAGGCAAACAGCCACTGATACGGAGAAAATCAATTAAATTTAAGCTTTGTTTTCTTAAAATACCCTATGCTCATGTAACTTAAACCAGGTTCATACTACCCACTATGATGTGTACAGTGAATTTACTTCATAAAGATTTATAGTGACAGGGAAATGAGTTTAGGTTGGGTTTTATAAGTGGAAAGTCTATGTATCACAATGGAAAGTCTCCCATTGTGATACATAGACTTGTCCTGTATGAGACATGTTGGTGCTGATGGTCTATTTACTGCAGTGGACAGGACAGTAGATTTCACCAGGTGATCAATAAACGATGTGATATTGTTAACTGAGGCTCATTGGAATGGATGTAGAAAATCCTTACAGTGCACATTCATAGATAAGTACGGAGGACAGAGCAATAATGGTTAATGACCTGTCCTGCATGCTGCTGTCTCAGCTTCTGAACTAACAGGGTGTGCTTCTCTGTTTTTCCAGGAAATGGCATTACCCAAAAGAGCAGCTCAGAAGTGCGAGCCTACATCGATTACCTTCATATCATCGACAATCAGCAGACTCTGTTTGAACTGTCACACAGGCTGGAGCCTCGGGCATAGACAAAAAGCTCTTTACTGTACTTCCCGCTCTGTCAGCCCGTCTGTCGGATTGCCAAGGAAACAATCTCCCGCTGTCCCATACATCTCTCAGGACTCAAGTCAGCACCCAAAGGACGCTGTGCGACCCGGGCCGACCACAGGAGGGAGCCAGTCAATCAGGAAAACACTGGCCACAGACAACAAGAGGCAGCAGAGAACAGATCCTGGCTTAGATGTATAAATCCCTGCATAGATTCACTAGTAAAAAGCTGCATACAAACATTTCACTATCCGTCTATCAGTTTATCGACAGAAAGATAATTCTATACAGATGATAAATCAAGCCCATAGGAGGAGGTGAACAATGCAGCAAAAAGTGTGTATGGCCTAAATTATTCCCATCAGTTTATTTTTAGGCCAGTCATATCCCACACTCCAATCGCCTTTAACACATGAACATGCATGATGGATAGCCACAATCACCCCAGACTTTGCATGGAAAGAGTTGTATGTACCTTTTTTGTACGTATGTATGCAATTTATACATCTGGCCTTTGGCAGGAGAGGGAGGTCCCATCAGAAATAACCAAAGAGTATTTCAGCTAAATGGTCCTTTACACAAACTTTTCATCGCTCTGTGGTAAGCAGACCTTCACTAGAGCAGAGTTAACCACAATCCAAATATCCACTTTGCAGGACTGAGGACATTCAGTAGCTACTGAACCAGTACAGTGTGTGCACGACAAGCTGTTGTGCTAAACTGAAACTGAGACTATAAAAACAGTGAAAGGTGATTCCTAAATCTACAGTTAAATAGATAACTTTTTCATATATTATTTTCACTATCTATTTTTACATTGCAGAAGGCTTAAATCGTATCTCCATTGTTTATCCATAACAAGCAGTGCGGTGGATAAGGCTTTACTGAGTGCAGTGTTGGTGCACCAGGAGATATGAGCTGGATGTATAATGCATTTCTTCGGCGTGTGTGTAAACTGATTATAGTCATTCGGTCCTTGTCAGTTGGGAGCGAGTGAGTGAAAGTTGCGGAGAGTGCATCCATGTGTGTGAATGAGCTATAATCACATCATATGTTAGTGCCAAATACCATAAAAATCGCCACTCAAGTTAATGCTAATTGCTCATCCTTTAAAAAGCATAGGCGTAATGATCTCTGTCTAGTTTAGCTGTGGACAATCAGTTAGTTGAAGCAGCAGACCCACATTACACAGTATGTCTCTGTATTTGGCATTAAATGAACAGCAATAGCAGAACGAAGTACTACGGCACCTTCTGGATAAAAATATGTAGAAAAAGAGGAAAAAATATAGAAGCCATTTGCTTATTTTATAGTGTGTAGTTATAGAAAATATAGTATTTATTCTCTAATTTGGTCATCTGAAAATATTAATTTCTGCCCTCAGGTTAGGCCATTTTAAACAGGCCTTGTGCAGTGTTGTAGATCAAATTTTAAAACTTATTTGTACATGTTGGAATTTAAAGACCATGATGAACATGATGAGATCATGCTTTAGCAGTACCTTTTGTCTTATTTTTAATTGCTTTTATCTCTAACAATGTACAGTTGATTCCATGTTGAAAAGACTGAATAGGGATACTTATTTATTTCATAATTATTTATTTGTTCTACAGCTTAATAATAACTGTATTTGTCTATTTGTTTTATGTACGTGCCATTGTTGAGATTTTGGCTGGTCTGCATGACATGGCAACCCGTGGATTGACCACCAGTGTCGACTGTGCATGTAATAAAATATTCTTCATAAACAATTATTCTACCATGCTGTTTATATTGTTGTTCACGACATTGTTTCATAAGCATCAAGGCAGTGCAAAGTCACAAGTTGCTGTATTATCACTAACTTCTCATGTGCAACAGTTTTAATATTGTTATGGGATCATGATAAAATGATAAGACTATTATAAAGATCATGATAAATGTCAGCTTTTAGAGGGAAAAAAGTATATTTTATGCCTTCTGAAGCCTGCCCATGTCAATATCACAGAGCTGTCCAGTCACTGGTGAGGCTTCACTGCCTCTCTGTGGCTACAGAAGGGAACTGTTCCTAAAAACCGTGGAAAGAGATTAGTGGCAGCAGAGACTGTATTTCTTTTTTTTTTAAACTGTCTAACTAGAACAATCTAACATTTGAATTATGAACACACGAGTCTAAGTTTGACACCAATCCCGCTAACAGCTTTTATTAACATTTATTACATTACAGGGAACTAGAAGAGATCTTACATTTGACTATTTGTCTAACTGACATGCTACAGTCTCACAGCTTGGGATCTGTGTTTTAAATGTGTCACCTGATGAGAGTCTGCCTCTTCACCAACTCAGTGATTTGCAAAACGTTGCCAAAAGATTCCTCATTAAATTCACAGGATAACAAAACCACTCGTAAACAAAGTCCTTTCTTCGGTTCTCTGAGGCGGAGGTGTGACCCAGATGCCCTTGCTGACTTTAACCAGGTGTCCCGGTTGGCCTTTAACATGACTATCTGTGGCGTGACCCCTGCTGTGCCTGGTCCTGTACCCTGCCATTTCCTCCCAAGCACTGTATCATTTCCCTGTCACCAAATGACTGGCTAGCTGCTGTGGCGTGCTAATGAGAGGAAGAGAGGGCAGACGAACAGAATCTACAGGAAGGCTTGTTCTTCATTTCCCCCCTGCAATACAATACACAGAATCAATCCTCCATCTGCCTGGGCCCTCACAATGCACTCGCCACTTTGGCTGCAGGAAGAAATTAAGAACAACACAACAGCTAATAGTGGTAGGGAAAATCTCATTTGAAATGAAAAGATAAGAGCGGTGATTTGCATAAAAAAAACATTTTAGAACAGCTGTAATTTGTACATCAAAATGTACATCACTGCTTTAGCGCAGCAGATAATATTGCACCTTCCTTTTATTTTGATAACAGACGGTGTCAAAGTTACAGATCTGGAGATAACTCTCATTGTGTTTGGGTTTACCTCTGCTAATATCACAAAGTTCCTACTGTGACTGAGGAAGACAACCTATTTAGAAGGGTTTAAAAACATACTGAATGTGCAAAGGTCGCTAGCCACAAAGTTTGAATAGTTTCTAGGAGAATAAACGTAGCCTACTCTTTATTTATTCGGTAGATACGGCTAATTTTCATGATTGCGTAACATTTTAACCTTGGTAAGCTCGGCTTCTCTGTGTAGATTAAAACTAAATTCTTCTCAGTATAGTACTGCATGATCGTAACCTTGACTCTGGAGCGCCTGCAATATTTTACCGTAGCTTTGACATACAGAAGACCTCAAAGGGTATGAATCATCCTTTGCACTGCACCTTGGGAATATTATCATAGTCAAACTTTAGCATGACTTCATCTGGTTGTATCCGTGTATAAAATTAACCTGGATGAAGTCAATTTAACACTTTTAGATAAGATGACTATGTTGCCTCAGACTCATTAAATGTATGGTTTTATTTGGTCAATATTAAGTTAATCAGATCCAAACACAGAGTGCAGGCAAAATAAAGGATGGATAATCTAATGTGTTGCTTTCTCATGGAAAGCTATCAGTGGGACTCTCTGAATAGGTTTCTCCAGCAGGCCAGGCCGAATGAATTACACTAGTCTGTTAGTATTCTGCCTCTGCCGTACAAAAGGTCAATGTCAAATGCACCTCATTTAAAAGTCAATAGCAACCATGCACATCATCTCCTGGGAATTCTGTCCGGGACCCCTCCAGACGGCATTGTGTATCATTCAGTTAGCAGAGGGCAGCCAGAGAGCTTTTTTAATCTTGACCTTCCAATAAAATATGCTCCCGATCCAGAATTACATGGTCTAAAATGGAGACATAAGCTCCCAACAAATCATGCCCAGACTAACCCATCTCAAGGGAGAGGTTCAACACTGCAGGACACAGACACAACAGGTTCACCAGCGGCTAAAGATCCTCCATATCTCCACTTCTTCAGTGTCTCTACATCTAAAACACACACAACATGATCATGGTATTGTCCAGTATTAACTCGATGTGATACAATTAAAGTAATGCTGGATTAAAAAATATCACTGTATAATTATTTCTGTCTTACCCTGAGCATGTAAAAGATCTAGTATGAAATGTAGAAATGTACATTATATTGATTAACTATTATGTAAGCAATAACCACAAAATATTACAAGCTAAATTAATTGCAATAACTTGGTATATGCACTCATCATGCATATTTAAATACTGTCTCAGTGAGAGAATGCTGCGCCACCTCCTGACTTTCCCTCTTTTTTTCAACACCTTTAGAAGAAAAAGTATGATGCTTCAAAACGACCAGCCCCATAACGTCTCACACAGACAGCAGCAACGCCACTCCAGCTATAATCCACTTGGCAGGGGGCTGCTTGGTTCTGAGGTGGAGGGTCCAGACGTAGGTGGGCCCACGCAGCTTGGTGCGGTACACTGGGCACTCGTAGGTGTTCTTGAGCTCCTGCTGCTCGGCGGGCGCAGCTCTGACATACAGCACCGGCATGGCGGGGGTCAGCTCCCTCAAAACAGCCTCTGAAATGACGCCACACTGGGTGTCCCAGCGTGCTCCTAGGAGGATACAGAACATGCTCTACTGTGAGTTTGATTGGCAAAGCTAACAGAGAAGTTTCAAATCTCTTGTGTGACAGCATGTGTATTTTAAGTAACTCTATAGATACACAAGGCTGTTGCAAACACTTAAAAGTCCAACACTCTTCAAACGTGGGTGCGTAGATTCCAGGAGCGAACCAATTCAACCAGCATGCGTTGTATGAACAGAGCCTAGAAGTGGTGGGTACTTCTTTCTTATTTGTGTCACTGAGGAAAATGTGATCGAAACGTTTGGCATGGCTTTGTACAGCACTTGGGCACTTTGCACTTTAATTTCTTACGAGCATCATGTAATAAAATACTTTGGATACCTCAGTGAGAAGGACTTTTTTCCTCTTGTTAAACAGTGTGCGGATTCTCTTCATGCTGGTTGAATTATTTTAATTTACTGACATATATGTTGAGGAAGACTGTCAAAAATCAAAACCAATGTAACCTAATTCACTAGGATTTACTGTATTCCTGGATTTTAAGGGTTATTAAGGGGATAATTACTTCTTACCTTCCATGAAGAGTCCATGGATGTAGGCTCCCTCGCGAGGTGGATGGCCAAATTCCTCTTTAGTCTTCTTGGTTACATCCACAGTCAGCACCATCTTGTCCAAAGGCCACTCGTTCTTGCGAGCGATGCTCTGCAGCACGGCTGAAAAACTCTGCATGTAAATATTTCTGGTGCTAAAGCATCTAAATCGTCTGGTTCATTGATTCTGTGAATGCCAAATGTGTCAGTAGGAACTCACCAGTGAGGAAGGACTGGGGGTTGAAGAGTCCTGAGAGCCAGACAACTGCTGGCAGAACCAGGTCCTGAGTCCAGCTGTCCAGCTCACGACAGCTACACAGCAAATCACTAAACCTGTGAAATAAATCATCTTCAATTAACCAGACTGCATCTCACCGCTTGAAGGACCAATGTAGAGTCTGGGTGCCCCACCTGTAGTGCCAGGATCACCCTATTCTTGGCTTTATGTCTGAAGACATTATTTTCAAATCTAAACAACTGAGCATTTCATACAAGGACCAATGCAGAATGTGGTAAGAAACTGTTTTAAATGTTCTTTTGGAACTGGAAAACATTTGGTTACATTTTTATTGTTCATTGGAACAAAATGGGCCTGTAGTTTGAGCTAAAGTTGCCCAGATTTTTTCAAATCAACACGTATTCAATAATCTATACTGATATAAATTCGTAGATTAGACCACTGACATGTAAAGTTCTTAATTTTAGTTCTTTGAAAACAAAAAAACGTTCATTATAGGGCATAGTAGAGGCCGTACTGCATGAGAATGACTGTATAATTAGCAACCTGTAGTTACCATTGTGCGAGTGTTTTAGTGGAGGGATAAGCCAGTCTGGCCCAGGAGTCTGGAACAGAATCATTGAACAGAGCTGACTGCAGAGTCTCCATGCTGGACGAGATAGTGAGCTCTCCCTACAAACAGACAGTTCTCATCAGTGTTACAGGACAGCTTTCATTTGTGTTAACACTTCATACAATAGGCAGCTCCTGTACCTTCAGGCCGAGGTCGAGCTCTTCTAGGGACTTTCTTATTTCCGCTAGCAGAACATTCATGCGTTCGCACTCCTGGAAGCAGACTAAGATGTAGGGGCTGCGCTCTGCCGACTTTGACATTATATCTGCCAGGTTATACTCCTCAGGAAGCTTCTCCAAGATATCATCAAGGACAGACTTCACCTGGCAGATACAGTAAACAAGATTAGGTTGACTTTGACGTATTTGGTTCAATGTGTTCCCAGCTGTTTGGAGTGGTTGATGTCTTTTTGAGAATAGTATTCAGTAATTCTTGCTATCACTCCATACCTTCTCCTCTTTGCTCTGAGACGTCGCCTCTCCCCAGGAGGAGTCCTGGGGCTGCAGGTCCAGCAGAGTCCTTAAAAGGCTGTCTGAGGTGACAGTGAGGAACTCCAGCTCGGCATTTGGATGTAGACCATAGAGAGTGGGGTTCTCAGATGGGAGATGGTCATCAATGTAACTGTGGTAACCGCTATAGTCCATGAACGGAGGGGCCAGGAACCCAGGACACAGAAAGAGCTCCCCTTCAAACTATAAAATGACACATGCACATTTGATAATTTAAAAAAAAAAAACTCTCTAGCACCTTTCTTAACAAAGTTATAAACTGCTGTGATAATGAAAAAATTTAATAATGCATGTGATATTTATAAAACAATTTAGTGTCCCATTCTAACAGTTTTCCTACATAAAATATGTATATTCTACTTTGTTGCAAGAAACGGTATTTCATATACTGCAAAAAAGTTAAATATGATCAGTTTGCCCCAACACCCTCAACCAAAGAAAAAGAAAAACTCTACAAATGAAGTTCAAGCTTAGCCTATGTGTTTTAGCATCTGTATTTGGGTGGTAATCAATATGATGGACAACACAAATGTTGCTGAGCATACAGCAAAACACATTGATTGATGGCTGATTGTCTGTGGGCCAAATAGCATTCTGGGGGACAGAGTGGCTGCATAGCTCGCTGGTAAATGTGAATTTGCAGAGGGGCAATCAGACTTCTGTGTGAGTGAAAGAGAGGAATTCCAATTGGAGCTTCTATCAAGTAAACACCCGCTGAACAGAAAAGCAAAGCACACACCAAATAATCAGCTCACCACGCCTGCAATGGTGTGCCAGGCAGCAGCTGGCAGCAGAATTCGGTACAGTGCACAAGTAGGTAACATTATCAAAGGCACTCGCTTTAATTTTTCTGTCAGAGTGGAACAATCAGTGGTGATGATGAGGTAAAGTGCAATATTGCAGTTTATCTCTATATCCCAAGAGGGCACCCTTTACCTTGAGAACAATACCCAGGAACCTTGGATGATTTTGGCACTGTTTGCTTTACTTTTTCTTTTTTTTTTAAATTTAGAACCTCGGTAAAAAATAAAAAGAATTAAAAAAAACCTCAACATAAACAAACTGTGACTCTGCATCCAACTCAATGAGTAGAGTTTTTTTTAAATGTTATAATTAATGCCATCAAACAATTTAAAATGAATTTCTAGTGCAATAGTTATGCTGAAAAACAAACTGAGAGAAAAGGAATACATTTTATACATTTTGTTACCTGGCAGCATGAACTTTTACTCACCATTTTTGGATGCATGTACTCTTGCAGATAAGTTTGACACAGTCTTCTGTCCCAGTCATCAGTTATGTGTCCTCCATACATGATCTCCCCAAAAAGGTAGCACAGGTCCTCCCAAGGCACCTGGATGGAGTACAGTTGATTAATTTGACTAAATCGATGTTGATATCTGAAATAAATATGTTCTTCCAAGATAACCAGGAACATCTCCTTCTATAAAGACAAAGACCATGCAAATTATTTCCAGGATATATTTCAGAATAATTTCATAAACATTTTTCTTTTCAACAGTTTAAGTGCCATTTTTCCATTGGATTCTTCAGTATCACACTATTGCCCCCCTTGAAACTTAGAGCAGTGACAGTATGATCTCTTCCTAAATAAGCTCTATTAATGATGATAGCGGTGGGGAAATAGAACAAAATTATGTTTCTTTACACACATTGATCTAATGTATGACTGAAGAGTCTTTTCCTCAGCGGGAGATTATGATCCGTGAGGGTGAAGGAGGAAGAAAAGAACCTGTGATTCATAACAAATTACAAAAGCTGGAGGTTCACAATCATTTGTACCTGTATTGTTTTGCAAATTGCTTCCTTCATCAGCTCTAATTGCAGTGATCACTTATGTAGCGTTGTGAACTGTCACACTGGCTGCATGTAATTACATTTAGGATAACGCTTCATTGCCCTCCTAATGAATTCTCTGTATACGCACATACAGGTTACTGTTTGGTTAACATAATGAAGGACATTCGTTTTTGGAGGGCAGAATACCCAGCAGACATAATTGGTTGTGACCAGAGTAATAGGAGTGCTAAGAGAAATGCGTTAGGAGTTGTGAGGGGTGCAGCACCCCAAGAATGGATTTTTTGTCTTCCCGAGATAAAGCTAAATTATAGGTTGGGTGTCCATAGTCATAAGAGGAGAAATCCGGGGGGGGGGGGGGATTTATGGGAATGACAATTTTTCACACATAAAACGGAAAACAAAAT
>OMOV01000271.1:29872-56887 GCA_900312565.1 Beryx splendens
TATCCCATCAAATTTGCAATCATTCAGGACTTGAAAATGATAAGGTCTGGAATGATTGCAAATTTGATGGGATACTGCACAGCTTGACAAGATGAAGCACCTTGTTGAGGGTGTCCAGCGCTGCTGTGGCAGCTGCCAGTGATGGCTCTGCCTTGGCTAGATCTTTCTCACAATCCTTCTGTTTCACTGAGACTTCTGCCTGGATGACAGCAACCTGCACAAAAACAACTATCATAGTGAATTACATGGCAAAATGTGCTATATGAGCACTACTGTACTAGATCCACTAGATCTGATAGGAACCTTTTGAGCCTCTACGTCTGCAGCCTCTCTCTTGCAGCTGACCCTCTCAGTCTGGAGTCCAATCTTTGTGATTAGAGCTTCAGTGTTCTGGTTTTTAAGGGTCAGCTCAGCTTCTTGGGATGCCAGTTTGGCTTTTAGATCCTCAACCTAAAACAGAGAAAAACATGATGACACATACTTGACATAATTCAAATATATATCTATGTGCATCATGATATGAAGCCACTTAAAATGAAGAAACAGGAGAAGAAATAGAATGCTAAATTGTCAGTCCTCAGTCGCAAAAAAAACTGAATTATGATTTACACAGAGGACATTTCAGCATTTATTCAATATTAGGGAAAAACAAACACACTACACAATTCTGGGACTAAAACCACTGCTAACTTCCCTCAACCTTGTACGTGAAATACCAATATTAACCACCTACAGTATATAATGGAGACGTTTACCTGAGTGGCAGTGGTTTGAAGCTTCTGAAGGCCGCTGTCAAGCCGGCTCATCTTGTGCTGGAGCTGAGCCCGGCTCTTCCCCAGAAGGTTCCTGTACAGGGTGATTTGCTGGAGAAAGCTCTTGGGGGTGGTGTAATTGTACCTCTTCTCATTGCGCTGGTATTTTTCACTTGCCTGGTTGACACTGGTGTGAACGTAGGCCATGAAAAGACTGATGGATTCCTGGACGGCAGGCTGTAAAAATAAGCAGAGAAGGGGGGGAGAGGGGCGAACAGGGCGAACTGGATTGAGTAGAGTTTAACATCCCCAAGCTGATGGGGGCTGAAATATTATCTTCATAAATTTTGAATTCATCTACAAGTTTTGCCATCTTACTTGGCTGGCCCTGACTTACTCAATCTGAAATTTAGGTGCAGCTAGCAGGAATGATTAGGCTTTGAAACCACTGTGAAAATAATGTGTTTAGGCCACTGACGTGCAGCTTGTAAAGCATGCACACTGTTTACATTATCCCTCATGTCCTCCAACTTTCTCCACACTGTGTATAGAGGCTGTTGTACCATATTCCGGCTAGGTATTCATCATATGGTGCTCAATGACATAGAGCCTCCATTAATCATACTGTTAGCGATCAATTAATGCAAAAACAAATGAGCAGAGAATACAAGGATCAAACCTGACCATAACTCACAAAAAGCCATTGTTAATGATCAAGGAGCCAGTAGGAAAAAATCATTATTAATTAAGATCTGACATAATGCTTTTTGACAAAGCATGTTATGTTCAGTTGAGACACGAGAGAAGTTCTCATTGATTGGCCTTGTGTATCAGCTATTAGTGGGTTGTGCATTTCTAACTTAAAACAAATGACCATTTCATTTCTTGTTTCCCTGCCTCTTTAAGAAGATAAACAATCAGAGATTGGTGTACCGTATCGATGTCTTTAGATACAATGCCTCACAAATTGTGATCATATGTTTCAACTTCTCACATAGGATGCATTTCCAATTGGTATGTGTTATTCACTAAGTAAAGCAAAACTGTCTTTCTTTAGCTTTTTTACATGCACAAAAATGGCATGTTTTATTTTACTACTATGAGTCCCACCCCTACTCCTACTATTACTCTTATTACTACTATTACTACTACTCCTGCTCTGCTACTACTCTACTACTGCTGCTGTTACTACCATTTCTCAACTCCTCCTCTTCCTCCTAATTCTAATACAGTTAGTTCTGCTGTTGCTGCTACTGCTACTGCTCAAGCACTACTACACACACACACACACACACACACACACACACACACACACACACACACACACACACACACACATAATTACACACCGGAAAGTAATAGTCTGGCCCATGTTCACATATGTGATGACACTTCCTGGTTGTGACAGCTGTGCCTCCTGAGAGGGTCGTTATGTGCTTATTAATCACTCTTCTCTCATTAACATAAATGATCCTGGGTTGTGATCGTTCCACTGCCATGAGGGAAAACAATGATATGCCTGCACTCACTGGAGTCTCCAGGCATGTGTTCAGCGATTTGTCAGCACCTCAGCAGAGAACTAATGATGAGGGATCTATGGAGAAGTTAATCCAGCTGCACTGTAGTAATTAGAAGGTGTTCATTAAAAGTCTAACTGAGTCTGGAAAAGTCTCATTATAGAGCACATGGCAAATATAGGGAAGATATGTCAAACCCATGGATACATCCCTGACAGCTAGTATTCTTACATACAGTATTGTTCTGCTGTGCAGGATTTGACTATCAGGATGGGGGAGAAAGTGAGATGAAGAGAAGTACTTGGTTTCAAAGGCCTCACCTCAATGCCTTCAATCTCTTGGATGAACCTGTAGCTAACAGACTGCAGGGCCTCTGAGGTCCAAGCATGGAACCAGTTGATGGTGGTGCAGTGGACCAGGGCCGGGAATCGACGGGCCCTAACACGGAGGGCACTGCCCACAGGAGACAAACACAACACCACCTACAGAGAAGGAAGCAGGAAGAGGATGAGTCACACACTTATACAAGCTTCTGCTTACACACACATGCATACAAAATACGCAAATATGTGCATGCATGCCCATACACAAACACAGTCATGAGAAGATGTACAGCCAAGGGCACATAAGCAAATCCAAATGTACTGCACAGGCTGTAGATATGGCAGTTGCATCCAAAAGGGAAACCCATCCTCCAATCAAAGAGAGGGAAACTGGCAGCCTTCTATCCCCCCACTTTCATCTCCCTGGCATGTGGACAGGCAGCCACATTCCCAGTTGGCTGGAGCAGACGGTGACGCTACCAGAGGCCCTGGCGCAAAGATTAGCTGGACCGTATACATGTGCACTGGGACAAGAATTTCCTTCCTTTTAACCCCCCTGTTTGTCTGGGTCTGTTCACTCAGCTCGTCAAAGATATTTCATAGATGTTTCTTTGGTTTTACAGTTTAAAGATGCTATTTGTAGGCTTTTCTCATCAATATATTGTCGTGAAAATCAATTGTGATGACACATTCCAATGCTAGCAAAAATGGTAACAAAATGGTAGCGACAATGATCTGGCTTGTGTTTTCATTAGGTCCAATTTGTGAGTTCTCCAGCTCAATTACCCATGGTATATGAAAAATGCTTTCTGGTAGGCTAGTAAGTAACCTACCAAAAGCAGCAGGGTGGAGAAATAATGAGATATGTTGATAGAAAGCAGCTCTCCTGGTTATCATCACAAAATAGTGATGACACTTCATTGAACACAGTCTATCAAGTGAAAAAATGCATAGGCAAAGAGCAAACATTTAATTTTCATCAACTAGGAACGATAGTGGATAACAACACTGTCTTTGGAAGGACGACTTGAAAGACTGGACCTTGAGCTGCAGTCGGACTCGGTCGATGAAGAATCTCCAGCAGTTCTCCCTGCTGTCCAGCAGTCCCAGTGCTCGGACCTCAGATCTCACCCCGGCCACAATGCCTTCAATCTCCTCCTCACTGAACAGCTCAGGAATTTCACCTGGAGGGAGAAGAGTCAATATCACAGACGGACATGTTCTATTGATTAATATCTGCATTTCACTCTTCATATAACATCATAACTTCAGAAAGATTTCATAGAGACCGAATAATGAGAATAACAACATGCAATTCTACAACTATGCTGACATTACAACAATGCAGGTAAGAAAATTTGGGGAGTATGTTGGCCTTGTGTCCGAGAGAGACGCACATGAAACCCAGTATGACTGATACTGATTTTGACTCTCACCTGATGCCAGTAAGTCATTAATAATGACCAGAAACCGTTCATCAGGTATCTGAGCATCAGTCAGGAGCAGAGCAATGCGCTGGTTCTTCACTCCGGTCTTCAGGAACAAGCCTGCCAGATCCACCTAAACAACACCACACATGGCCTGAATGAATACCTGCAGTGTTCACACTCAATAGAGTCCAATAAAGAACTCTGTAATTGTCCAACAATAATCAATGGGATAACACAAACCCAGTGATAACACCGTGATCTTTTAACAGATGATTAAATTTACAATACTTGCTTCATCAATGAGCTATTGAAATATTTCCCAGGGGCCTTTAATAGCATCTGACAATTCTTTCCCGAGTCAGTGGAGAGAGTGAACAGAACTGAATTAGATCAATACGTTGCATGCAGCCGGAGGAAATATTGATCTGGAGAATTTTGTCTAAAGGAAACCTTGATCTCCATTAATTAATCACTGCTCTTTTGCATTATTCCTCCTTAAAGAATGTCACTCAAGGCAGCATCTAAGGACTGTGACTGCAAGTGGCGCACGTACAGGTAAAGTGATAAAGTGTAATTCATAAAGTTGTATGATGCTTTAATATTTAATTTGGCTGTTTTAACCTATTAACAGATATTTACCTTCAGGTCCTGAATGCTGTAACCCTTAGTCAGGGTGATTTGGAAGACTTCCACAGAGGATATGTAGGCAGCCAGACGGGTCAGGCTCTGCTTCCCACTGCCCCCGACCCCGACCAGCAGGCCATGACCCCGTGGGGACTCCAGGATACGACTGATCCGACAGCTGATAACAACACAACCTTGTTTATACCACCAAAGTTCAATAGCTCACCGTTGTTATTCATCTATACAGATTTTCATCTCTAGATTCCACAATAGAAGAAAGACTTTAACAGATCACAACATATTAACCGTCTTCCAGCTTTGCCATCTTTATATGTCATATAATTGCTTCTATCCATTTTTTACTTCTTTTATGTTGTGTTTATATTCCTTGCTCTAACTGACGTGGTGTTTAGTATCTTATATTTTGACAATAAAGTACTTCATGAATATTATTACTGAAAAGTGGTATACAATGTTTGCTATGATAACTATGATTATGAGAGTCATTTGGTTTTAAGATGAACTATACTCACACATGTTGCATGGCATCTTCAAACAGCACCAGGTTCATGGCTGCGTTGAGCTCATTGTAGCTCTCCAGGGCATCAGTAAGGATGGTTCTGAGCACAGACCAGTCTGTGACAGGAGTACAGGAGGCTTCGTCACCCACCTGGGCAAAGTGGCAATAGAGGAGGGGCTGCTTTGTCACCTTTTCATCTTCTACTCCCTGGAAAAGACAAGAATCTTTAGATCAATGTTTTTGCGTGCAAGTCAAGAAATCTCTCATTAGCTGTACTAGAGAACAGCAATTTATACTGTTTACACTGTTCATCAGAATCTGTACCGCACCTCAAAGCATTCATGCACGGTCTCCATCTGGAGATTGCGGAAGAGCTGCAGGTCCTTGACATCCACCAGTCTATCTGAATACACTCTGCAGGACTCATGGAGCCACAGCAGCACCAGGTCAATGCTCTCTTTCACACTCTCAGGCCCGGCGAAGAGAAGGCCCTGAAGCACAATGAGATTCACATGAATATTTCATTTTTCATCCAAAAGTCAAATTGCAAAACTTGCTCACCATAACCATTACCTGGAAGACGTTAGATAGGTCTCAGAGGTTGAATATGTAGTGAAATTTGACAGCAGTGGGCAGAAAGTTGTGAACCATCTTGTGATGAAGAGCTATGGCAGCCTGGACCACAGCTGAGGCACTCCTCTGAGCCACTGGACTGAAGAGCTGCTGCTTCATGTGGCTACTCAGGATCTGACTGTAGATGGACATCTGGGCCTCAGGAGATGGGAAGTTCATGGCAAACACTGAGAAATGTCTCTGTGAATAGAGGAGACACAGACACACTTCAGAACCATGTACAGTGTGTAATAGTGTATAATTTTATGCTTCCTTAAAATATAGTTCTGACGCTAGTGATGACTTTCCATCTACATCCAACAACTTAAGTTCCATAAATTGCCATGGCAGAAAATTTGAATTTGTATTGGACTTATTTAGTAACGCCTGACACCTCAAAATGTGTCAGAGGCTTATCATATCTTATCAGATCCAATCTAATCTATCACTGTGGCAATCATACTGCCACTTGTGTATAAAATATTGACTGGAAATGTTTTTCAGGAAAATTCCCCAAGACACTACAAATAGAAGATATGCAGTAAGGTCAGTTTTGCCATTGCCACTGTAAGTGCTGGTAAAGCTTCCTTCCCATACTAGTCCCTCCCTCTGTAAACAAATGTTAGTCACAATTTTGCAAAATATCTCCACATGAAGTTTTGCTACTGAAGACTCTTGTCAGTGTTTTAGATGGATATTAGAGGTACTGTTATTCTGTGCTGCTGTCAATGGGAGCTGCAAGTTAACAACAACCTGATACTAATACAGTGATAAATAAACCTTTTTAAAGTTTAACAGTGGGTGTTTCTGTAAGCTTGTCAGCAAAGATGTTGAGATGAGTGAATATTGTATATAGTGACCATTTTATTGGCAAAAAATACCTGAAGTCTGGGGTTGATGTTGAAGCTCCCAGCAGTTGGATTCATACAGGCGACATACTGAGTATTGTGTATTTCCTTTAGGGACAATTTCTGTCTGTCGTACCTGCAGTGAGCAAGAAAAGAAACAGGGCTTGGTTTGATACAAAACACACCATAACTTGTCAAAATGTTTTATACTGTTACACTAATTGACAATACACAACAGAAAAAAGTGGTACTGAGCATGCAGGGACCTCTCACCAATGCTTATAATCCAGATGCTGGCGTATGAGTGTGTGAGGCTGCACTGTCCCATAACTGTCCACAGCTGGCATGTTCATGTCATCTATGAAGTAGACCAGCCTCCTGTTGCCTACAGGGGAATAGCTTCTGCCTGCTCTCTTCTCTAATGATCGCTCTAGGACCACTAAGAGAGAAAGCAAAAGTGATTTGTGCAGAAAAAAGAAAAAAAAGTTAAGTAATACTCATGAGACTGATATTTAGCTGTTATAATGAGCTAAAATAAGGAGCTAAAATAACATTATCCTACTCAAACCAACTTTTGAAATGTAAGGGTGTCATATGGTTAATACAGCTATAGCCAACATGTCAGCATATGATTATACTGACATGTTAGCTAAGCGTAAACTTAAATAAAAATGCTCTCTCCCTTCACCCTCTCTGAATCTGAATATTACCAGCAGATGGTGCTACAGTTTACTTGATGTCTGTGAGTAACACTCTGTGCCACAGAGCAACACAACAACACCAACTCACTCTGCAGCATAAGGGAGGAGGTGTAGTAGTTGAAGGGTACTTTGGTAGTCATGTAACTCTCGGGTAGACAGTCTAACTTGTTCCTGACAAGTGCAGTCTTTCCCACTCCAGCATTCCCCACAAGCATCATTGGCTGTCCTCTCTCTAGCAACAAGTCCATGAAGTACCTAAGACGCACAGTCTCTGCCGTGTGTACCAGAACAGCCTGCAATCATACAAACAGCAGGAAGATGGAGAACAGAAACATACATGGTTATTATAGCTTTCTTTGAGTGTGATTTATTGACAGACATGTGTTCAGTGAATTGTGTGTGATTTATAATTTGTTGTATTTCCCCAGTACACCACAACTATTCTGTCATAATAGCATCATTTGCTCAGAACAAAACCCCACTAATTATGGCTCAGCAAGAGTCTTTGGAGCATTCACAGCTGTATGCAGGAGCATAAAGTAAGACAATAGAGCGTGGGTGATAGCTCAAGCCTTGGTGCTGATGCCTTCACCCCCACACAGTCTGGTATGGGGTGTAGTAGACGGTAATCAGACACAGTGGCAAGCCTATCATCCATTCTAGGACCCCTGCCATAACCTCATGATGTGGCTTTACCCTCTCTCATTATGCTCAATGAGGCATACATTTTTAATATGACTGTATTGTTCATTTTTGGTTTGGTTTTTTTCAAAAGAAAGTTGCTTCCTGTGATTGTGTATGTGATTGGACGTCAACATTCTTTGAAAAGTTTGTGGCCCCTATAGCGTTATATAAAAGGGGCCTATTTCCCCACATTGGTCGTGTGTTCTCACCTGTAATGGCATACAAGGTTCCATTTCAAACGGTGGCACAGTGTCACTCCAGGGCAGGAAGCGTCGTGTCACAGGGTCCAGGTAGTAGTCAAACACCGTCCCCTGTGCTGGCAGCTTCACTGCCTTCATTTCTTTGGTCCACCACTGACTGAACTCCACCCGGTAATCATACAGCTAGGCGAAGCATTAAAGATAATATCATGCATGTGTTCAAGTAAGGATGGGACGACAGCACTATTAGTCCAATTGACAATCATTAGGACACTCAAGTATTTCATTGTCACATCAAAACTCATGTGCCCACATTTTCCTTATGTTTGCCAGTCTTTCGATAAGCTAAAAGAATTTATTTTAGTCACATTAGTATGATTTGTTACATTATACTCATTTTCATGCAGTTAAATTACACTGAAGCAATACCTGGTCTTGATACAAGGCCCCGCCAAAAGCCCAGATGCAGGCAAAGGTGAAGTAGGTCTCATAGAGCTCACGTGGAGAGTCAGAGGGAATATGTTCTGGTGTGAGTAGGCAGTCCAGCAAGGCACAGAGAGTCTGAACAAGGAGAACATTATTATTTTACTGTGAGTTTCTGTCTGCATGAGCAAACAAAAGAAAGAAAAAGATATGGTAAATGTTTGTGTGTTCTGCACCTGCACCATAGCGTTGTCTGGGATGGGAGTGATGGTTTTGAAGGTGTTTCTCATCTGTTCTATGCAACGAGGAACATATTTTTCAAACAGGATGGTGAGGTGGGCCCTTTCTGTCTGGCGTGCTCGTGTGTCAATCCAGCTGGCAACATACCTGAGTACCAAACAAAGACACAATTTTATACCGCTGTGCTGATCTGATCAGGAACAGAATCAGTGTCCCTTGCCAAGTACAAAACATTTGCAGGAATAGCTTGGCAACACTGACACAGAGATATACAACCAACAGAGTTTCACAGTACATACTGACATGAATGGTACAAAACCTACTTTAGTATTGTTTGACTACAAACTGATCAAAGGCTCTATATGACTCACGGATTCCAGCCCAGGTCTTGTGGGTTGACATAGAGAATTCCTGCTCTGGACACAGTGGCAGGAGTGGCCGTCCTCAGGTGGCTGATTTCAAACACCAGTCTCATGGACGAGGAGAGAGGCACACGTTCATTACTGGCCAGAGTCAGGACCTGAAAAATGTTAAGCATTAAGATTTTACAATATTAAAACAATGGATTGGTCATTATGAAGCATAAAACACCAACATCAGGACCAAACAATAAGGAACACGCTTTCAAATCTCATCCGGTTTGACAGGCTCGTTTTAGAATATTTCAAAGGCACATGATTACAATGACATGATCCATTGCACTGGGAAAGGACAGACAAGTAATTACACCACAGGTAGTGACTACACAAGGAGGGGGAAAAACATCTTTCTCTATCCATACCACCCTGGTCGGTATGTGTTGTACACTAGGGTCTGAGTGAACAGGAGGGAGGTACCTTGTTGTCATCCATCACTGTGTTGAGTGATTCAATCCACATCGGATCAATGTCTCCATCCAACACAATCCACTTAGGTCCCGGGTGGGAGATGTTTGCCTGCTCCCGCATCAGCGACGACAACAAACCTTACACAGGGGTTGAAGAGTCAACTATAATTAAGAATGTGCCATGGCATAATAAGTTTTCAGCTATAACATTGCCACTATCAGTTAGCATTGTTTCTATAGTATTTTAAATTTAGTTATTCTAATGGTCATTCAAACCCAACTCTATTTACCATCTTTCCACTCTCGAGTTGCAGGATGGATGAAGCCAAACAATTCATCTGTGTCCACTGCCTTTGGATTCAGGTCATTCCATACAGGCTTCCTCTTCAAGTTTAAGTAGGTTTTATTGAGAACTCTCAATATCTATTGAAAAGATAAATATCTGACATTTTAATGTTACATTTAAAAATACTTCTGAGAACTTGTGAGTTTACATTCACAGTATATACAAGGCATACTATATAGATTTGTTGTTAAAGTCTAACCTGGCTCTTCCCAGTCCCAGCATTTCCAACAACAAAGACAGAATGACGGACTGCCATGAGCTCCTCCAACTGCACCACCTGACAAAATGAACAAGATGTTTTTTTGTAATTCTCTGATTCTCAATCATCTTTCTCATTGCTTTTTTAAAATTTTAAGCAGTGACAAGGTATCTCATGTCGAACCTTGAGGATGAAAGTTTCCTCAGGCTGCAGTCGGAGCTCCAGGGTGGTCTTTCGGACAGCCTTTTCAAATTCATAGTCCCTCTCCCTCTCAACCTCCAGGCCTGGGAACAGATCCGCTAGCAGGCCCAAGAAGATGGTCACATCCTCAGTCACAATCTTAGGCATGTTGAAGTCCCTCAGAGCACGCATCAACACCTGGAAATTAATATGAGCGCTTTTAGATCATGTAAGACAATGCTTCCTCATGTAGTTGTGAGATGACATACACATAAGTCACCTGATCCTCTGGTCTAGTCTTGTCTCTTCTTCGCAGTGCCCCTGCCACCACCAAAACAGACTTGACTGCACGCAAACCCCAGTCATAGTGATCCTGATAGATAAGAAATCATATCATATACAGTATTGATAATGATTAAAATGTTTTCATGTTCTGATATGCTCCTGAGGTACAACTAAGAGAGCTCGTGAATTGAAGCACTTGGCTCTGATGTATAATTAACATTATGAGATATAGTTGCTGATATGTGCATTTCTCCTACCTGCTTGGAGAGCAGTTCTTTGCAGAGAGTGTAGAGAGTGATGAACTTCCTGGCTAAGAGCTTAGCACTGAGGAAACCCTCTGCCACCAACATGATCTCACAAATGAGCTCAACATCAGGCACCACCATGGCACAGGGTCTACAGTCGGACACGGACAGTGCAGACAATGAGCTTTACGCTAAGTAAAAGCACACTATAAAGATTAAGGTTATCATTCCCACCTGAAAAGAGCCTTGAGGTTCTCAGGTAGCTCTGTCCTGCCTGCATAGCCAGGGTTCATAGTGATGAAGATCCCCACTGTGGGTTTCAAGGCAATGTCCGTATCTAGGAACAGGAACCTGTGAGGTTGCACTGACAGTTAACCCTTTTTAAAAAAAAAGATATACAGGTATATCATGTAAGCTCAACATGTCCATGTTCGATTCCCTACCTTTTCTTCTTATTGCGAATGGCATCCTGTATGGTTTTGACCTGCACTGCCACTACTGACAGAACTTCCACAGCAATACGGTTGAACTCATCAAAGCAGCCCCAAGCTCCAGTCTGGGCCAGACCCTTGTAGATATTTCCAATTGACTGAACATAAAAAATACATTTTGTATTGAAACGCACATCAAATCTTTTTGATGTGGACAGAAAATATTCACTGAGGTAAGGAAATAATCACATTTAAAGATAGAATTTAAGGGTTGAATTTCACTTACCTTGTAGTCCATCTGTTCAGAACAGTTGAAGACGTACACCATGACACCCAATGCTCTGCCAAGATCCTTAGTGGTCTCAGTCTTTCCTGTTCCTGCAGGGCCTGCTGGGGCTCCACTCATGGTCAGGTGGAGAGACTGAGTCAAGGTGATGTAGCACCTGAACAGCACACACAGAGAACCACAAATGTACCATTTAGCAGCGCTGAATGCAGTAAATGTGCTGAAATGTTATGTGTGCAGACTGAGAGCTGGCAGGCAGCAGCAGTGTTACCGGTCTGTGAGGGGAGTGATGACTAGACGCGGCGTATTTCCAAGATACTCGTACGAGTAAAGGAACTGAGCATCGCAGATGTTAACGAAGCAGTGGCGCTGCTGCTCGTCCCAGCGATGTCGTAGCTGAGAAAGCCACGGGAAGGCCTGTGAGTTGGTGACCTGTGAAGACAGCTGATTGTCATGGAGCTGTATGAATAAGAACTAATATGTCAAATCAGATACAAGTAAGCAACAGTAGGCGATATGGTGATTTTACATAATAAAATGTAGTCTTGTTTGAGTTTTACTATCCATTTCATTGAACTGGAAGCTGAGCAGTGTTTGTTTTCCTTTCTGAAAACCTACTGATCCTGAAGTTTTGTCTAGTTATTCTTTCACTTGATAAATCCAGATTTTAGTAATGTTCTTTTCTGTAAATGGATTGATGTACTGTTGTTCTTTTTAGTAAATTGCAAACGAGACTGAGAAAAACAAAATGAAAATAAACATAATTATTGTGACATGATCTTTTATCTATATCACCCCTACAAGTGACATTTATAATAATTGTAAAATGATGATCATAGGAAGATTCGGTTGCATTAACCTTTTGAGCAATGAGGCTGGCTACAACATCTCTTGCATGGACATCAATAGTGCATATGGTCATGATCTTCTGTCTGTCTCCTGAGCTCAGCTCTCCCAGCAGCATGCTGATCAACGAGTTCAGCTGAGCAATCTGGAGGAGGGGAGAAAAACAGATTCAACACCAACCTGAAAAAACACATTGGACTTGAGGCAATTATGCCAATTAAAATTCATGCATAAATTGATGCATCATTGCTTGGTTTAAGTTATTTGTTTCTGTCAGAAACTGCATTGCGCTTTCAATGCAAGGTTATGTATTCCACTCTGGAAGCAAAATAAGCATGAACCACATTCATTAAAAAGCTTTTATGACCAAAGTATCCCAAATCCTTATAACAGTAAAGACAATGGGAACTAATCTTGTACTCTTATTTTGACTAAAACACCACTGGAAGGCTTGCATTTGTCACTGGCCCTGTATGACAGCAGATCCAATCAGTGCAGTACAGTGGGTTGAAGGGAGACAGAGAGATTATTCAAACAGCGGCCAAGGACGTGCTAACCTTAAGTAGTGCTGATGAAACTGACGACAGTGATAATACACCAACTACTGTATGAGCGTAGCCCCACAACATGGCTCCACAAACTCAGCTCAGGTCACTGACTCCAGGGTGAGATAATGGAACAGATTTCTATTCTCTTACAGCAGTCGCCACCCAGTTGCTGAATTATGTAATAATCGATTAAAATGTAATAAAATGTCTCTCTCTCTAAATGGGTAGAAAGCCTTCTAATGAAATAAATTACTGGGATGTGTGATAACATCTTCAGACTGAAAGCGTACATTTTTTCCTGGTAATTTCATACATTGACTGTCAATTACATTATATGGGGTGTAACAGTAATAGCACTGATAGTAATAATCATCAAAATGTGATGGGGATGCATGTGTACTTAAAAAAAATTCTATTATGTCTATAGTGTTTTAAGTATCAACAATTAACAATATGAAAGTGCTATTTATGAACAACAATTACTGCTGTATATCCAACACCAGAATTTAATTTAAGCAAACAGGGTGAATCTAATGGGTCTACAGTATGTTAGGGGGAATTCTCTACTGCAGCCCCATTTTATGATTTAGGATAAGGCGGGTGTATTTTTACATACAAATCTTGCCTAGTGTTGTTTATTGGTGCTACAAAATTATATATTGGTGCTCAGCAGGGGGCAGAACACTGGATCTTGTTCCCTAGATCTGCACCGTGAGACAAACATTCCCTAACAGTTACCATACTGTTTTTGTTGACGGAGCATCGACACTCTGCCTTCAAAACCAATATTGATTTTGAAAACACTCAGTCAAAACATATGACAATATGCTGATTGTTCATCTTATTTTAAGTGTTTTCAAAAATATATATAACCTGCAGCACGTGCAAATGACCAAGAAAGACACAAGATTGTGAGTGCTGTAGAGGTATAAATAGGGTTCTATGATAACTGACTTTTCATAAAGAGGCTTCAACCAAAGAGCCCCTTCAATTCATAGCATTTTAGTGACATTTGAGAGCTTAAAATCTTTCACATTTTTAATTACTAATAGAAAGTTGGTGACAGAAAATAACTCTAAGGAGTTAAAACTTTTTTTATTTTGCTGATTCTTTAGCTGTATGTGAGAAATTCCCCTTCACTCTGTAGGCATTGGGTCCCTCAATTTCAAGTGGAGTGTCAACAGCACTAAGATGAGCACTCTGAATCACCGTTTAGGATGCCAGCTATGTAATCTTTTAAAAAGTACATGTTGATTGCCAAAAGTGGTATTCTTAGAAATGTTTGTGGTTGCTATTTCGGCGCACAGTGTTTTTTTGTGCACCAATACCTTGTTGAAAATGGTATTGCTAAATAAGCTGCATTTAATTGAAGTATTTAAAATTTAAATGTGTTAAATCATCATGAAATGTACCTGTTTCTTACTGTAGTCTTTTAGTGCAGACTCAAAGCCTTCTTCCAGTCTTTCAAACACAAGGTCCATATCATTGCTCCACCAGATCTGAGATCCGGTGAGGGCCACTTGGGCGGGGAAGTCCAGGACCCACTGCTCTCTGGACCGATCCTCATACACAGACACAGCCTCCGACAAGTGACCCCTGACACATTCCCTCATGGTGTTCTCCAGGCAGGTCAGCCACACCTCCACCTGATGCAAAGTACACTTACCATTAGTTTTTCTCTAAATTGTGATAACTAACGCTGATGCTTTGATATTGAATTTGATCTTACCGGCCCGTCACAGTAACACTCAGTCTGGAAAGGGACATATTCCCTCTCTTTGCTGTACATGCCCACTGCAAGTTTGTGAGTATCCGCCTGCTCATCTTTGAAGAACTCAAGATCTGACATGTTGTCAAATAATTTTGAAAGGTGGCAAGTTATCTGCAAAAGACATAGAGGGATTCCATTTTTTATGAGACACACAAGCACACACAAAAATAGTGACATCTGATCAAAACAACAAAAATGAAAGAAATCCTACATAGATGTACCTCTCCAGGACGACTCCCTTTGGAGAGGATGTCCAATAAGTCTGCTGATGAAACAAAGTAGAAACGTGGAAAGACAAGTCTCTTTGTCTCTAGGTATTCAGCTAGAGCTTTTTCACACACAGCCAGCCTTTTAAAAGAGAGGAGGGGGGAGTAGTGAGCACAGAACTGTCAAGCATAAACAGAATGCCAAAGACTAAAATAAAAATGAACCTTTTTAGTAGATCCTCTAACTTCTCATGTAGATGAGGTTTGTTGGTGGCCTCAATGACATTTTTAGTTTTAGCACTGTCCAGCATTAGCTCCTGTAATAAAACAACCACATTAATCAAATTTGAAATGGTGGGGGAACAGTGGAATTAGTATATCTATATGCTCCTAAATAGTAATATTGCATAATATAAATGAGTGGACCTGGTATTTGGTATGTATAGCTTGGAATCTGTGTGCATCTGCAGGCAGCTGGTGGCAGATGTCATCACAGCCTATGAAGATGCTTTCCAGGTAGGCCCAAGTCCTCTGGACCTCCATCCAGACCATCAGCACACAGTCAGCCACAGTCAGCTGTTTCTGTAGCTCTAATACCTGGGATAGGAAGTGATCTACATGCTTACTCTGGCAGATGCCCTGGAGCTGAACCTGGAGGATGAGGACAGAGAGAGAGTTGTGCATTGTCTGTCACTGGGCTTTAGTCAAACTCAAACGCACCAAACTGTCACACAATTTGTGGCCAAGAGAGATTAATATCTTGACAACCAGACATCACAGTAGACAGTAGTTTGAATATTTTAGTAGTTTGAATTCCAAGCTTATTCATTCTGTTTATATATCAGCATGCCATGCTATGGAGGCCATAGAAAAAGTGGAGGAGGAGACATTTGGTTTACACAAAGATGGAAGCATTCAAGTGGCAAGACTTCTAATTGCTGGCTATAACACCCCCCAACGCATCTGGTGTACGCATACAAAGACAGCCACAATGCAACAATGCCCTCTGTCCTACAGCAGTGATAAATCAGAGGACTCAATAGGGACCTCTCTACCCTCAGCTGTGCTGTTAGACAGTCAGACGGGGCAGCCCCTCACTGCACTCTCATCTCTATTCAACACTGAACGATCTGTGCCTCTCACAGACAACTGATCTTGAGAACCAGTTCTTGTGCAGTACCGACAGACATTTTTCTAAGCTATTTCATGATTAAAAAGAATACAATTCATAAGATCGCATGTAAAATACACTTCAATATACATTGTATAAATCTACCTGGTGATCCTCAAGAGTTTCAAGGAGTTCCTCGTCACATTTAAGGAGAGGCACTGAGGTTTGGCGGTGATCTTCATATGAAAGCTCCATTGATGCCCATGTTTGACTTATCTCCGTTATAACCTGAAATAAAAATAATAATAATTTTAAAAAACTTTTGACTGATATCAATTGTATACTCTATGTGGTAAAAAACGTTTACTAATGGACCATGCTCACAAAGTTAACAGGTTCCTAGTTTGATGTCATTCATTTTTTCATACCCATCCCATGGTGAAAAGTATCTAGACTTAATCCCTTAACTAGACCATTTGTAATTCCGAGTACTGTCAGAAATCCTGTTTGTTTATTGAGCGCATCTTTCTCCAAACTGTTCAGAGTGCGCTTTGAGTACATGCAGCAGTGTGTAAGACTGTTTCCAGCGGTAAGTTTGGTAGCAAGTTAATTCTCCTGCAAAGCGAGAATAATTTCCTTTGACCAGTCTTCATCAGAGCATTTTAATTTACATGCTAGCAAAACTGAAAATATTTAACAGTTTTATCTTCCTTTGTCATATCTACCATCTGATGCAGAATAGTATCAGATTGGATTCATAAACACACCTAACAAGACTTAACCAGAAATGCTGTGCGGTGTATATTGCATTATGGGATGGGTCTGGAGGACTGAATGACATCATTCAGGAGGATGACACGCTTTATGATCATGATCCATTGAGAACTGAAGAACCTTCTCTATGGCCATTTCTTTGACCGCCTTATCCACTATGTTGCGAACTTCTTCTTCAAACAAATGGAGCTGCAGAGCCAAGAGGTCTTCCAAGGTGGTATTATCAGTCATGGTGAAGTCCATCTACTTAAAAAGAATTAGTCATTAGGAAAAGTCTCAGATTTCCATGACTAAAGCCAAGACATTTAACATGAAAAAAAAGTTATTCAAGATCTCTACTGTGTGTATTTATGCACCTTAGTTGTTCTGATGAGCTGCACCCAGTGGCGCTCTCGTATTGCCAGGTTCTGCAGCTGACTCACAGCCCGCAGTGACGTCAACAGGTTCTTCACATAAAGGTCTAGCCCAGAATACACATCCCACATGCGGGTCTCTTTGTCAAGCTTCCGTATGTCCTACACAAACAGAAGGCAGGTAAACATAATTAGTTATTGGGGGCATCTGCTCCGAACAGCAACGGTGCATGAGAGCAAGACAGCAGGAGAGATGCGCTGGTGTGATGTAGCACTGTTGGTGACCTCACCTTGGCAAACCTCCTCAATTCTGCATCCATCTGGTCCACGTTTATCTGCCTCCATTTGGTCATTGTCCAGTTTTCCACACTGCTCTGTATAGATAAAGACACACAAGCAGAGGGGTGAATGGACTGACGGTGCTTAATGGGGACATTTAGAGGCTGCAGGGCAATGCTGCTTTTCAAAGAATCAATGACAAACTGCAAGAGGACAGGCTAGTCATGTTATTGAGTTATTGTGGATAAGGTGATGAAGCACTCAGCAGTATTTCCATTCCCTCATGAACAAATAGGGACATTTAAGTAAACCGTATACATTAAGCTACTTACCTGCACATATACAACAAGGTCCCAGAGTTCTTTGAGGACAGCGATCTCTCGTCTGCAGAGTTTGATCTCTCGGTAGTCAGGGATGGTAACGTCGAATAGATTTGTGGACTCCTGCAGCTCCACTAGCTCTTTTTCCAGGTCTCTGATTGCTTTTTCAGACTAGCAAACAGTACATGGCAATTGTTTTATCCAAAGTGTACAATACAGTGTTGGAGATTTTAAACCTCTGATCAAGAAACGGTTAAACTCCTACTTTCTCCAGCGTGATGTAGGGATCCACTGCTTTGTAACTGAAGGGTGCCTCTGTTCTGAACTTCTCCCTGAATTTGTTTTGTTTCACCTGCAGAATGAGACATCAGTTGTATGGTCTTTAGATCAGTCAATGCTCATGTATATAATTTCTGTGGAACTGATTTTAGAAAGGAGAACCAGAGGTGTCTCGTCACCTCAAATGCCATGCATCGTCTTCGTAAGACCATCACTTCTCCATTCTGCATGGGTGCCACCTCATGCCTCACTGATAGGGCCAGTTTCTTAGCCCCACTCCATTTTTCAGGGAGTTCCTGAAGAGAGAGTTCATTTCTATTCTTAAAGGTGTAGGCTAATGGCCACAAAGTATTTATAAATATTCTGATTGCTTGCATGACAATAAAATCAAATGTTCTTGTTATCGTATTATTTTATGTTATTTGCAGTTAGCCTTGGCTGAAAATGCGAGCATTAACTCATTCCCTTCCATCCGTACCTCCAGCTGAGAGTAGACCTGATCTGGTATGGTCTCTCCATATCGTTCCAGCAGGATGATCGTGTCCTTGAGAGGCTCAAACATCCTGTCTGTGGCTGTTTGTCTGTCTCTGACCGCCAACAGGTGACTCATTACTTCCACCAAGCCATGGTGATCTCCTTTAGACACAGGCTGGCCTAACCCTTCAACTATGGCTCGGACAAACTCCTCCAAATCATCCAGACTGTGTGGGAGCGCATGCAGAGTAAGAACAGGGGCTTGTTAAGGTATGTTCCGTCTTTAATAGCCATGCAGAAAGGAATTTTACCTGTTAGTGACATATGTCATCAGGTGCTCCTTGAACAGCCAGCTCCACTTTTTTACAGTGTTAAGAAGACTGACTTTGAAGAACTTGATATCCACCCGGAACCATCCATCGAACACTTTGAATTCTTCAAACTTGGAAATTTTAGTGTAGAGGTCCTCATAATAATCGATCTGTAAAATTAAGACCACACTAATTAGAAACACAAGGCATGCATGGAACATGATTCCTGTGATTCCTGAAATATGAAAGATTTTCACCTGTTCTTTGAATTTATGGATTGTGGGTGGGCTCTCTGGGAGTACATCCTCTCCATAAGCCTCCATCTCTTCATTCGTTAGCACATGTCCATACAGGAGAAACTGACTGAGAAACTCAGCCCGGTCATCGAGCCAGAGATGGGTGTAGCAATCAAACGTTCTCTGGTAATTTATTGCTTTCTTGAGAACATTCTCCACTCGCTCCATAATCTCCTGTCTCAGGTCCAACAGATCTAGCATGTCATCCATCACATCCTGTAATAATTATATTACATTACATATTACTTCAGGTGTATGACACACATACCTGTTGCAAATAGTTTTTAGTCATTTGTTTTAACTTGTTTGGCGTGTTAGATTGGTGGGGTTTGCCACATAGAGCAATATAATCAGTACCAGAAAGTTTAGGAAATGAGAGGAAAGTATAGATTTTGATTTAGTTTTGGCCAATTTAGTTTACTTTGTTGTGACTGAAAACTTTTTTGTGATCAATTATTTTTATTATTTTAAATTAAAAGATGTACAAATACAGTATGTTAAATAGAAAATTTGCCTAATACCGCCCATGAAGTTAATATTACTTGTACAGAGTCTTCTGTGAAGTTCCTTTATTACATACATGTATGGTTCACTCTGTGCTCCAAGCAGGTAACAGAGAAGTGACAAAGGAAAAACTTGGAGACCTCTCTTCTTATACACTGGCCAGAACAAAGTCGTATATCTTAACATAGAGCCAACCCCCTAGTATAGAGTCCACTAACTTAACCTTATAAGGTGACATGTATGGATAGCAAAGGCTATTCTTACTGGTTCTGATTTCACTCCCTGGTGTGCAGAGGAAAAAACCCACACCTCTGCAGGACAAAGGGATGAGCAGAGTGTCCCTCACAGTATTAATTCACAGTATTAATTTTATCCATACAGGCCTCAACATGGACATATAATATAATTGAGTAAATTGGAAGAACATCTGTTGTAATATCCAAATCGTTACAAGAGCAAAATACCTGGTAGCTCTCCATGTTCAGGTGAGCAGCCACCCTGTTCACGTTCCTTGACGTCTTGAAGATGTCTCCTACCAGTCCCTCTACCAGCTCATAGAGGCCGTCCCCTGCATCTCGCTCCAGTGAGGGGAGGAAGGTCATCGCTGAGCCTTTCAGCAGTAGGTGAGCCTCAAACAGAGGAGCCTGGCACGGCCACGACTCCATGTTCTCCACAAAGAACTCCAGAGAGCGGCTGATGGAGCTGAAGAGCCCCTCCACCACCATCTCATCCACATACTCCAGGTAGGACTGCCATGCTTCTGAAGCAGGGTCAGCGCGGAAAAGGACCATGTTCTCCTGATGAGATTAAAGAATATTGGACAGGTGGTGGGAACCAAATGCATTCAAGTGATAGTGACTATGGGAAAGCATAGCTAGTAAGATTTAGTAGATTATTGGTATTTTCATCCATTTCAGACCAACAGCTGAACAAATACAGCATGTTTTATACACTGTGTCCATGATGAACAACATTGTATTTGGGCAGACAAAATAATATTCCATATAAAGCACTCATCTTTAGGATGTCATTAAAAAACGTGAAATTACTTAGAAGAAGTAGAAGTGGAACTAGAAGCTTGAAAATTATTTGTGTAAAAAACACAAAACAGAATGTCAAACTTCACTGTCCAAAAAGAGGTTAAATTTGGATGTTGTCTGCTCAAACCTGCAGTAATCAATTAAACACATGAAGTAATATGAAATAAATATAATATGAATATCCTCCACTTCTGTGCCCTGTGCAAAGAAGTGTTCTTTTCAGGTGCTGTAATCTCATGTTAGATATCTTATCTTATGTTAGAGCAGGAATAATCATCCATAAAAATATGAAAATGCTCTACCACACCCTGAAAGGCTTTGGAGCTATCCCATTACTCTCATTTATTTATATTCTTTACAGCAACGAGTCTATCTGAAGCAAATAATAATGAACAAGAGTGAATAATTTGAATATATTGTGAAATGTATTGTGAGAATCCAGCCATACACACCTGCACCAGCTTGTGGACAGAGTCTCCATCCGTCTGCATGGAGCTGTATTTCTTGTTGACACGCTCTCCCCTGTCTTCCAGCAGCATGAGTGCGCCTTTCTTGTTGTCCTTCCTGCAAAACATGGCCTGTTTGCTCCATCCCTTCATCAGCGACTGGATGGCTTCACAGTTGTCCTTGGTTCTCTGGACTCGCCACATGAGGTTGTGGACCAGGTCTTTGGTGGAGCTGATGAAGCTCCAGCAGTCCGGGTCCTGCCATGTCAGGTCAGTCTCTGCCTTTGTCAGCTGCAGATCTATGGACACCAGCTCGGCTCTGATGAGAGGAAATTCCACTTCCAGCACTGTCTGCTTCAGCTTGTTGTACCATTGAACCAATAGCTGCAGACTGCTCACATACTGGAAAACACAAGTGTGTAGAGAGTGATGGGGCATGCTAGACAATGCGAAAGATATGCAAGAGCTAATAGGTTTAAGTTTGTAATTCATGGAGTAATACGTTTGTTTCTAACCTTTATGAACATGTCACTCTTCTGAAATACAGCCATTGCAGCTGCAGGGATGTTGATCTGATGGAGAGTCTGAATATATTTCACATCTTTCAAGACTTCAGTCAGCTAAGGAGGCAAAGGAAATGATGATTAACTCAACATAGATGAAATAATGCTAATACATAATAAGTAGCTCCACCAAGGAGGTTATGTTTTCACCTGTTAGTTTGCCAGCAGGATATCTCAAAAACGTATGAACAGATCTCCATGAAAATTGGTGGAGACAGGACTTAGGCCGAGGAACAATTGATTAGATTTTGATTGTGATTCAGATCTGGGATTTACGCCATTAGACGATTATCTTTTTTTAGCCATAACTATGAAACTAATGGAGGTAGAGACTTGATTCAAAATCCTACAGGTATCTTTGCAGGGTCAAGAAATCGATTTAACTTAAAATGAAGTGATAGGAATGATGGGTGTAACAGCATGTTGGAGAATTGTTCAGCATTGGTGGAGTGCCTGCTAGTTGGTATGTAAATTACCTTTGGATTGAAGTTGACTGAGATCAAACCAGATGAGATATTTCTAGAGATGAGGGGCTGATTCAGGTTGAACAGGCAGACCTGGTCCAGACCATTACACCAGTCAGAGTAAATGTCCTCCTCATACTGGTCCAGGAGAGTCAACATCTCCATGTACATATGGTACTCCTGCACCATCTCTGCACCCTCCATAGGCCTGGAAACATTACATGAATTGTGAAACAATGACCACTCATGAGGCTGCCACAAAAGTCATTGCATCTAGTAGTTGTTTACCAGTTCACTTCCTTCATTCATTCACTGATTGAAACAGTTACGCGTTTGCACTGACATGTCAAACAGAAATCTGAACTTTTCCCACGGGGTTTGAATGCGTTCCCTGAGCATTTTTGCCCACTTCAAGGCTCCAGATGTGTGAGCCATGTTCTTAGTCAGACCAGTCTCCATCTGTAAACAAAGAAAAAGAATGAAAAAGGACTGAATGAACTCTAACCAATGCATATTTTCCCTAGATTTCATAGTATACTATATTCCATTTTTCATACAGTACCTGATTGAGCTGGGATTTATACAGGTATTTACATTTCTCCAGCTCTTCTCTGAAATGTTGCTGCAGTATGGGGAAGGTGGGACAGAATGTCTCCCTGATTTGTCTTCGCTCCAGGAAGGGTCCAAAAATAACTAGCAGCTAAAGGACAAAAAACAAATGTCTGTTTGGATGATGTTGGTCTTCCACTTAGTAGCTGTCATTCATTATTCACTTTAACAACATTGTCATCAGCAACATCATCTCCACTATCCAGGATCACTTACTTTGAATGCCGATTCCAATCCTGAGCAATCCTTAAAGGCCAAGCAAAGAATGGTGGCAAGACGGCATTCAAAGTCCACAATCTTCACTTTGAAATCCCTATACTCTTTTTCAAAATCCTTTGGACAAAGTGAACAATTCATCAGTACTCAGTGATGGATGCTGCTGTGTGTGAAGCTACAGATTAAGAATGTTATCTGAATTTGAAAATCTGCAGCAGTCCTTGTCAATCTTTCCTGAGCAAGGTATAATTTTCACTGTAGGAATCATGTTTACAGCACATATTGGAGACATGTCACAATACCAAAAATACCAACTGGATGTTTGACAGTAATCAGTGTTGCTAGGCCCTTACCAAAACAAACTAACCAAACTTTCATGACCAGAAATACTTGTCCTGACATTGCCAGCTAATTATTCACCTTTCAGCAACTATGTTTAATTTCTATGAGGGCATCTTATCTAGGTATGTAGACCCAGTTGATATATGGCTGTAACGTACATTACATAAGAGTGGCCAACAAAATTTCCACAGCAATAAACTGCCTAAATCAGCACACCACAATGATCTTTCCTTAGCAATGGGCAATTATATCATCAAAAGTCATCAAACTATAATCATTTTGATACTAGTAGTTAAGGAATACATCTGGAATTGTCTGGAAAAGTCAAACACAAAGTGATTTTTAGACAAATATCACCTGTGAGTTGCAATCAAGCAGGTTGTTTTCACTGTGCTTTAACACCTGGCAGTGGTCGTTGAACTCTCTATACATCTGAGCCACCTGCTCACTGTAGATTTTGCCTTTGAGTCCACCGAATTCCAGCTTTTCCAACCGCTGAAAGTCCAGCATTATTTCAAACAAGTCCTGAAAAGACAACATGATGTTGTAAGATAAAACAAAACCAGTTTGTTCATACAAATTCTATGAAGATGATATTTAAGCAAGGTGAAAATGTGACCTCACCTCCAGCTGTAGCGCACGATTAAGGAACAGGTTGAAACGTGTGAAAACCATGGCAGACGGGAAATCCCAGGGTGCATTTTTCATGTGGCGGCCCAACTTCTCCCTCTGGGTCTGGTAACTCTCCCGGAAACATCTGAAGACTCTTACCACCCTGTTTACCCTTTGTAGACCTTCGTCTGCATCCTCTCTGAGTAGCAGATCTGCAGAGAGGTAATCTGAAGCCTAAAGGGTGAAAGATGGTATAGATTTGTGAATTATTGGTTTGTTTCAGACACTGACAGGCAATTAGTGACGTTAAAGTAACACAAACAGACTAACATCAGCAAAACATGTAATTGAATATTGCACAAAAGAATGATTATGCACTTTATTCTAAACTTTTCCACACACCATGCCCTCCAACAAACGCTTACATCAGCAGAAATATCACAAGGCTGTGTCACTTGACGTAATCCATTGCTGTGCTACAAATGAGGAGGCTAACCTGTTGAATGAGCAGATTGCAAAGTTCCTGCAGCAGCACCACGATGCGTGCTGGCCTCCGATAAGACGGGCAGTGGGTCCAGATAAGGAAGAGCATGTGGAAGAGCGCAGGGATGAACGGCTCAAGGTGAGGAAATCCTTCCTTTTCCAGTCGGGACAGTTGTGCACGCAGTGGCCGTAGATGGAGATCAATGTCCTGGGCCTCTTTTAGCGCTTGTAATTGCACAAGGAATTCCCATTGCAAATATACACTAAATGCTTAGAAACAACTAGTTTTGTTAATCACATTAGGCTGTGTTGTATATCCTACATTTGACAAAACACCAAATGCATTATGTATCATTTGGCTACTTCTTACCATCAGATACATTTCCAATCAGAGTTTTGATTGTTGGATGATAGCTGCTCTCCATATTCTCCAAGATCTTCGCCATCTTCTGCACAATGGGACTCTGAAGCTAAGAATGAAAGTACCAATAGCTTTAACATTGAGAAGAAAATCAGGAGATGAAGAAAAAAATGAAATCATAGTGTGTGTATTATGGAAGATGCATGCCTGCTCATAAATGTTCTGTATATTGCTCTTCCTGGAGGCCCAGAAGTCCAGCTCTGCATCTGGTCCTGGATGAAAGCCCTTCATAAATAGCTCTGCTGAATCCTCCTTCAAAACCTTCTGGATCAGGTTGGTCCAGCTGATGACCTGGGACTCTATGGTGTGGGCCAATGTCCTGTCATTGCTATCATACCTGAGAAATATAGAGGCCATTTATGGAGAACACTTACATTATAAAAAAAGACTAAGATGCTATCCTCTGATACAAAAACAAAAAGGTAGTATTTCCTTACATTTTGATGGTATTGTCAGAATTCTCTATCCAAGCTGTCGCTGTTGGAATAGGAAGGACAGTTTTCCCTAAAATCTGTCCCCGGACGACTGACGTCTTACTCCTCATGTTCTCAACATGTCGAATAATGTCCTCAGACATTACGTTTGGCCACATGTGATGGTTTTTCTTGTTTGACAGCAGTGGAACGCATACCTTGAGTAGAAATACAGAGCGAATTCACTCAGTTCTCCAAAAGGCAAACTATAAAACACAACAGGTCATCTGCATAACCAAAATAATTGACGCCACTTACAGTAAATTGCTTTTTTACAGGACCAATTAGCTCACTAGTGTGATATTAGATAGACGGCAGGCTAGAGGGTATAATAATCACCTGTTCAACTGTGTTTGACAGCTGCGGCAGTGGTGATGGAGACAGGAGGCCGAAAAGTAGAAGTTCCCTGCAGTTTTCAGAGTTGAGGGGGACAACTCTCTTCTTAAGAACATAGACTTCCTTGTTTTGAGCAGCAGGTGGGCCCTGCATTTCAAATAAGATGACAAGTTTTTACTACAAAACATTTAGATATGGCAGGTTCAAGCAATATCTACGAAAATAAAATCAGGCCAAATCCAAACTGTGATTTAGCAAGTGGTCTACTTGTCTCAAAGGCCTAAGTTACACATGCATTTAGGATAATTATCTTAATTAATGTATTGCAAATTCTGCAACAGGCATACCTCGTTGGAAGCAATCAGAGAGCCATTCGCTGATGGAGAGAAAAATATAATAGTTTGTTTTTCAAAGAAATCTTTCAGAAGTGTCTGAAACTCTTGGTGGACTGCGCTCTTCTCCCATGTCTCGCGCTGCAGTCGCAGTAACCGACAAACTTTTTCCTCGATAAACTTTACTCTGTCGTCCTCCAAAAAAGAAGGCACACTTTCGTCGTCGGACATTATTGCTCTATGGCCTTGACATCTTTTAACACCGTCACTTTCTGCAACAAAACGGTAAATAACGCAGACTTACAGGTGTCAGCTCTGGGAACTAGCTAACCCCTACGTGAATAATTAGGTGTTAGCATAGTTGTATGCCCCATGCTCTCTGCTCAGACTGGCATGTGCAGTAGAATGTTGGGGGCGGGTCAGCGTTCCGTTGCTTAGCGACAGCCACCTTGCTCAATCCCTGCAAGTTATCTTTACACACCACACGAGGTACTTCAAATTGGGAAGGAATTTATGATTTCATGTATACCATTATCCACAATGACAGTCAAGTTTAGCTTCTCTATTTCAGTATTTACTATACTGCTACCCCCCCTAACAATGTGCTATAGCTGCTATTTTACAGTATTACAAGTGAACCAGCAAGTGTAAAATGCACAAAATATTTTCCACATTTAAAAATGAGATTTTTAAAATTACCACCGAGATAATAATACCCATAATTCCTGTTGTTTTGTTAGGTCACACCCATAGTTAGTACATAGGCCATGCTCAGTCATTTGAAATTCAAAGAGCTGCAATAATTCAGTTTAGGCCTAGAGAAATTCTTTCATGCCATTAAATAGTTTAGCTTAAGAGACATTAAGCACCTGATTTAATGGCATGAAAGAATTTCTCTAGGCCTAAACTGAATTATTGCAGCTCTTTGAATTTC
>OMOV01000277.1:13035-29401 GCA_900312565.1 Beryx splendens
TTCCCTACACGACGCTCTTCCGATCTATTAATTCAAACATTTTTGTGTGTGTAGAAAGATGTGAAAATGCCATTCCCCTATAAAGAGGTTGGAAGAAGCAGTGTAGCTCCTGAAGCCTGACGAGCCTGAATTATTTCTTACACACTCCTTTATACCCACAACTTTACATGTTCACAAACAAGCCACCTCTGTTCTGAATGCCAGCTTGTTCTGTGTATTGATGGAGATAAATCCACTTCAGCCTGCAAATGCAGGGTTTATTCTCCAGTTTTCTATCACCTGAAAAATATAAGCTTCAAAGGGCTGTGCAGCATTGATTGCCTATTCAACTTTGGACAGTAGGCCTACTTTAACACTAGGCTGGCAGAGTTATGGGAGCATTTCTGCACATTTTATTTGAAATACTGGAGGAAATATCACATTTTATACTAACACTATATTCCACCAGTTAGCAGCTATGATGCAAATGAGTTCTACCTTCATTTTGCCTTTGCAATACAGATTATCACCCAACATAGAAATGAGAGATTGCCCGCATTCATAGACCCTAATCCAGTCAGGAATTTGTACATTTCTCCACCTCAGACGCAGAGCCAAACATTAGTCTGAGGGAATCATGTGCTTGCAGTTTAGTTGAGGTAGAGAAAGGCTGGAGCTAAATTTAACCCAATTCACTGATCGATCATTGGAGATTCCTGCTCTGCTCCAGGCTGCCATGCCTCACTGGGCGCTGTGCTGACCCGGGCAGGAGCGCCGCACCGCCGCACCGCGTGTGCGCTCCTCCCGACTCTTTTAACACATGCTTGACAAGACGCGTTTGGAATTGGTAGGCCTAAATAATAAATGTGCAGTAAAAGGATCTAATTTTACTGCCACTCTGTGCCGATCGGGTCTAAGTTAAGTCTTCACAGCCAAAACCATCTCTTTTTAATGGTTTCATTCATATGTATTTCTTCCATTAATTTCCATGACAATTTCCTAAGCCTGTAGCCCATTGCATCATCTCTGGCCAAAATTGTAATTATTACGCTGATAGGCTGGACTTGACTGAATCATTGTTATTTTGATTTTCTCAAATAGCCAAGTCCCACTTATAATGGATTAGCCTCTGAATGCTCTCCACAATCACAGCGAGCTGCTTCTCAGGTCGCAGCTCCAACATAAATCTCTACTCACCAACGAGACCATCAGTGGGTTTTAAAACTCGGTGACCAGTACCAAGTCCACCTTCAACTTTGGAAGCATAAATTCCAATTAACTGCTGCTTTATGTGTTCTGGTTCATATAAACGCTTTGCTCCCCCACTTTTTAATAGTTTCCATTCAGCCAAACTCGGCAGCCGAGCAAATCGATCCACATCTGGTTGTGTTTTGATTAACCATTTTTCAATTAACCACGGTACCCCTTGGATCATTTTAATTACTCCAAACAGACCTGTTCTGTTCTAAAGACATATTCGTGGTTAAAACCTGCTTTTCTGTTTCTCCAGAAAAAGCTGATCTTCAGCAGTCCACAGAGAGGATTGTTTTTGGTTTGGGAAAGTAAAATATACAACTGTAACATATGACTTATGGCCTAATATTATTCCATATGCGCCGCGAAAACGAATGTAAGTCTATGAAGTGACCAAGAAAAGCAAGAAGGGAAAGTTTCTACACTCCACATCAACTTGTCAAGAGATCTCTGCCCTGCTTAAACTCTGATTTATAAAGTGGTGATAACATAGCCTAATTGTAAAAATAAATAAATAAATAAATCCCACTCTTACCTTTCTTGAAAAGCAGTCAAGCCAAACAGGCTGAATGTAGTCTCTGGCAGGGAGGGAGGAAATGTGAATTGGAAAATGTCAGATTGTGGAAAGACAGTCTGATGGGAACTCCTCTGCAGCGAAGAGAGACACTCTGCAGGTCTGAGGCATGCTCCCCTTATCTGGGACAGGCTGTTATCAGGCGGCAGGTCCCCCTCTCAGCCCGTACATTCCCTCACACCGGACACACACTTCCATGGCAAGGTGTTGCTCTCTTTGCGCTCAGTCCAAACTCATTCAACACTTCACCTCGGAGCAGTTCGTCTCTGCTGTCTGTGCGCCTGCACTCCGGGACGAGCAGCAACAACAAACAGAGCAGAAGCGGAGCCAGAAGAAGACTGACTGAGAGAGAGAGAGGGAGAGAGAGACAGAAAGAAGGAGAGAGGAGTCTGCCTGCTGCTGGTGAGGGTGAAGACGAGGACCCGACACGTCTCTCCGCTGCAGCCGTCGATCCTGTCCGGGTGCGCCTGGATGAGACTGTGCAGCCTGAGCAAGTTTCAGCGGCTGGCCGCTGGAAAGGATCCCGCTCGCAGTGTTGAGACACTTGGCTGGAGCAGCGCGGAGCGGCTTCCAGTAAACAGCGCCAGTGCAGTGCAGAGCAGGCTGCCGTCTGCAGGAGCCGTCTGAGCCAAGGAGTCCGCCAAAACCCGGCATGGACCCCGATCCACACGGACTCGGAGTCTACACCATATCCAGGCCCAGCACAAGCTAATCACATCAACATATTAGCATGTCTAGCAGCTGAGGCTCTGCTTTCCCCCCCCAGCCGAAGTGGATCCAACTAACTAATACAGAAGGGGAAGGAGGTTATCAATATATTCCCCCCATTTTGGCCCCTTTCCATTTTGAGAGGCTACATTCGCTTTCCTTTTGGGCAGGGGAGGCCCATGCCCTGTCACAGTAGGCAGTCCAGCCTATTCAACCAATGACAGAGGACTTGTTCTACTGTAACACTACCAAGCATCAAAAAGGAAGGAGCATGAAAGTACAGGGAGACGTTTTTTTCTTCCCCTGCTTTTCTCCAACTGGCCTCAATAGGAAAACAGAGTGGCCGTAGCAGGCAGGCAGCGCTGGCCGAGGGGGAACCGAGCTGCTGCTGCTGCTGCTGGTGTGTAGAACCAAGTAGTTTGTCAAACGGAGAATCTCTTCTCATTTGTGAGTGGTTTTTTTTTTCCTGCACACACTTTTCTTTTACATGATTCATGTCATTTTGTGGTCAAGGGAATATTGTCAGGGTGCTGCGGCTCTGACCTTTACACTCCATACTGTTGGTTGCTTGTAATGTTGGTCATCTAAGAATTAGAGCTTATGCTGTTCGTGCATTCACTGTATAATAATTAACCTCCCCTCTTGTAAAAGGTTTATAAAGAGCGTTCCTGTAATTAACGTCACCTTTAATATGTGATTTTAATTTCCATAAAAACCCAGCAAGCCGTCAGAATCAGAATCAGAATCAGAGAACTTTAAAGTACAGAACTGTAAAGATCTGTAAAGTAGTCAAGTACATTTTTGAAGGTAACAACTTTAATATAGTAATCAAGCCTTAATTATCCACATTTTTCATTAGGACCTCTCTCTTTAAAATATACAAATATGAAGGAGCAAACATGCTGGTTAGTGCAACTGTTTTATGTTTATTTCTCCGTTCGGTGATGCTGTGGAACTTGTTATGATCTGGTTGAGGAATTCTGTCCAGGAGCATTATCAGCCAAGACGTGGGTATACACCTGGCTTCAATAAAACCTATGGGGAAATGTGAATTTGAGTCATGCTTGCCAGGTGAAGGTGAACGGAGGAGAGGGGCAGACTTGTGTTTTCATAAGCATAATTTTACATAATAATACAGCCATTTTTGCGAGGGACAAAAAAGAGAAAACAGATGTAATAAAAGGTCACCCGATGGCAAGCGTCCATATTTGGAGAAATAATGTTTATTTATAAGCAGAGACTAAAAACACATGTGAGGTCTTTATAGCGATTTTAAACAGCTTAAACTGCCATTTTGCATGAATTCATCCACTCACATAGTCAACAGAGAGCATTAGACTTGTATTGCTGTTCTTCTGAATGAAAATAATTCCATTGAACTGTAAAGTTCACAGCCTGAGATGTAAAAATCAGTGTAACAGGTGAACATACATAATTATCACAGTGACATCAGTATGAATCAGACAGCAATTAAAATTCTAGTGATTACACACCACCTTGCATGTGTGACCCAAGTTGAGCAGTCACTGCTCTTTCTGAGTCGCAGCGGTTGCACATAAATTGTGTTTGTGTTTATGTTAAACTCCGATATAATCATATTTTGCAAGGGCCACACAATATTGCACATAATCACTCACCAAACGGTGCATGCTAGCTCCAGGCTCACTGTGGAAAACCTTTTAATCAGTTGGCTTTGTTACTCAACCCAAAAATTCAGAAAATGAAAACAAAGACAAAAATTATGAAGCAGATTGTTATGGAAACCTCCCATGTATATCCGAGCATAATTGAAACCATCATGTGTTTTTGAGCGAAGGTCAGTAAAGATGTAACTGCAGTGTTTTTCTGTTTTCATATTAGTTGAGGATGATGGGAGAAGCTTTAGAGGGACCTCAGTCAACCATGGTGAGAGCAAACATGTCTCCCCGTTTCCCATGTGGCTCCAAGACTGGTTCTTAACCTTCAATTGTTCACCAAACAATGCTTATTGGTTCCTTCCCAAAATATTTGCACATGATTGACATCTCATGCACACATGACCAGTCACAGGACTGCTGCTGACCCCAGCAAGTCGCTGTCCTGCCACTGATGACCGCCGAGGATTTGGTCAGTTCATGTGCTTCACAGCACAATTAACAAAGGCATGTCCAACTTCAGTCACTCAACCATTTGTTCATTAAATGTTTTTTGACCTTCTTTATTTTCTCATTATAAAGCATTTCACTGTTGACCTAGACATATATCAACGGAGTTTGCTAGTGTTGTGTACTTTGTCAGAAAACTAAAGCGCATGAAATCAAAATGTGTGAAAGCGTCCATATAATTAAGACACATTTCAAACTTAAGTTTACTAAATGGTTGGGTGCAGGGGGATTCATCTGCTTTAGGACCCTGTAAGAGGCTGCATTTCACTCATCTTGTTGTCGTCGCATCTCTTCCCACCACTACAAAGCAAAAGTTCAAAGGCAGCCTCAAGCTGCAGGTTCAAGTTTAATGTTGTGGACTGCGAACAAGCTAGTCATGTTTCTTTACCCGCTTCACACATGTTTGCATGAAATCTAGCAGGTTTTCTTGATCTGCTCTGACCAAGTGCAACACACCAACCGATCTCGCTGTATTCTTTCATTTGCATCAATTTTGTCAAGCTGGCTTTAGTGGTCTCCACGGATATCAAGCTCTCCGAGGAGACTCATAATCAAAGAAGGCCTCTCTACACAGTGGAGGCTCGGTTAATATTTATGTAGCTATGGGCAACCATGCAGCTTGGAGCTTTGACCTCACTTCTGCGGCACCTCGAGGAGCTGCCCTCCTTCTGCACTGGCTGAACTACAGCACTTATTTAGGAAGCGTTGGTTCTTACTCTGCCTTGCTTTGAAAACTGTGGATTCATCTTGTGTAACCTGAAGTTACTTTTGTTAGTCTCGATCCTCACAAAGCAGGTTTTCAGTCAGCTGTGTTTCTGAGGTTGTTAAACATCAACCTGTGGCCAACAGGGAGTGGTTTTCTTTTTGAAACTAAATGCTACATAATTTAAATCTCTCTACCGCAATTTCTTTCATAGTCTGGCTTGTAGATGTGGATGTTGGTGTGAAAGGAGAGCTGAATACTACCTTCATTCAATAGACTTTATTTATTGGCATCTATGGATATTTTTTCCCTTTTACCAGTAGTATGATATGAGCATGTCATCAGTTGTATTACAGATTTTCTTTTGAAGTCACATCTTTAGTAACGTCCAATGATTGCATGTTTAATCTGAATGGTTGCTAGTCCATATTATCATCAATCACTGTAATTTTCTGCAATTCTGAAACCAGAGTGTGACTTGACAGAGAGATTATAGTTTGCTTTTTTGGTTAATTAAGAATGAATGTATGAACACATCTTAATTAAAACCTGATTTTATGTTTAGGGTTCTTTTTTTTATTAGCTGACTTTTGATGGTTAATCTTTTGAGTATCTTTCATTAGGTTCATATTTTGTGTTAAAAACAATACTGATGAGATATTTACACCAGCATGCACCTGACCCAAAAATCAATAATGGATAATAGAGTAAGACTGTTAAGCCTTTCTAAATCAATGCAGTTTTCTTTGTCCCCCCCCCCTCCTTTTTTTTGATTAAACAGGCCTAACACATAGCTCAGGCAATCAAGCTCTGTCTAAACGCAAATCGACATGTGTATGCTGTGAGCTGGCAAACCAAGTAAAATATTATCAAATCAAGCCCCAATGAATGATCTCATCATTGTGCTCAAATTTCAGTTATTTAATCACTCTGCCTGTTCAAAAATGCTGCTATAGCCTAGTTTCCCCAAAAGAGCCCAGTACTTATAATTGACCCAGCAGACAGGAAGCAATTAAAAAGAAGTCAAACACACGAGGGGCTTTGAGATCAAATTTGAAAAAAGCAAGGTCCAGCGTGGGCATGTTGGGCTCTGGCTTGCACAACTGTCAAATAAGTTGACTGTTAAAAGACCGCGCTACATAAACAAATCATTTCCATCAAATTGTATCGCGGCGTAAACATTAAAGAATCTTAGCGCTTCTTAAAGTGTGTTTCATAGCCCAAGCTTTTGAGAAATACACTTTCTGGGGGAAAACTGCTCTTATTATTCCAAAGGTTTGATGTATGAGACATATGTGTCGGTTTAAACAAGCACACTGGAGCAACAGATATAGGTGAAGAATCTCTATTCAAATGTTTTGTATGGAAAGTTAGCCAAGTGGAAACAGATGTGCTTCAGTTGTGACCTATAAAAAATGATATATGGTGGCCAGTAATATGGTTCAGCAGAGGCCAACAGTTCCAATTTGCTTCACTTTGCAGTGTTGTGCTCTGTGTTGTGTAAATGTGGACATATTTTTCAAACACAAGATGTGGCATATTCACTGTAAACCCAGTGAATGCTCAGTATACTTTGAAATGACTGGGTTGAAAGAGAGGCTCATTCATTCAAGGCTGCAATTGGAACCAAAGGTTTTCTGTCAAGCAGAATGCTTTCTCCAAACCCTTACCCTACTTCTTATCACTTATCAACATAATCACCTTGTTGAATTAGGCTGATAGATTATAATTCAAAAACTTAGTTGCTGAGCGATGTTTTGGTTATCCTTTTTTTTTTTTTTTTAACTTTCAGGTCTTTCAAGGAACTGAGAAATATCAAACAATCAAATGGATACGGTATAGATTTATTTCCAATTTATTTATTCCTCAAAAGTCTCAGAGATTGAAAGTTTTCTGATATTTGAAAAAGCATCAGTTGTTTACAATCAAATATCCCCACAGCACTGGTAAAGGTGTAGAAAATGACTCCACATGGGTTATGCAAATCGCAATAATACATCACTCAGATGTGCAAAAAATTATTTCAATGTGTCCTGTTGTGCAGTTTAGCAAAAAAAAATATTAGCATCATAGCATGATTAATATTTCCACACATTCTCAGCAGAGTCTCTGTGGAAGCTTTAATCTTTTCCTTTTTTTATACAAGAGAAACTGACTTTGTGTCTAAGAAAAGTTCCCGCTCTAAAAGTCAAGCAGGGCCATCTTTCCCTCTGGACAACACTGGTACTACTGACCAGGCTTCATATCGGGCATCAGAGCAATAATGACCCCTGTCTTTGGTGAAAGGCCAAGAAAGTCACAAAAGCTTATTTGACGAAGAGGAGGAGTAGGTCAGGATGAAGAAGACAATGCTTTAAACCTTCCCCTTACCTGGGCAGACAATAATAGAAATCAACTTTATTAGTGAACTGTACAGAGGATAATCTGTCTGAGTTAATACCCTCTAGCATGAGCGGAAAACGCCTTCAATTGTTCTCGCTAATGAAGATGAACACTATACTGCAAAGAGAGAGGAAAATATGTGACCTCACAAGTCCCTTCAGAGGTCAATAATCTTTTAGAATAATTGCCTGAAATTTTAATTGAAGCAAAATCTTTCTTAAGGATTCATCATTGTGGACGCACATTCCGCCCTTCAATTGTGCATTCCGATTAATTCTACTAATTTAAAAGTAACTGCTTTGTGCTAGTATAAAGGGACGCAATTATAAAAGTTTTAAATACATATAGCTTATTTCCATAAAACATTATTGTTCTAAATACATTCAGAGGCTGCTCAGCAAGGCATAAAAAAAATTGGCAAAATTAATACTTGCTATTGCTGTGGTTGCTTGAACGTATTACCAAGTCAACAACACTGGTTGCCATGCTGGAGGGTTTTTCACTTCTTCAAAACTTGTACGTATGACTAAACAAAGTGTTCTTGAAAGCTGGTTACTTTTTAGAGGTGCGCTCCCAGCTCCGCGCCTCAGGAGGCACGGGGCCGGCAAATTCACAAGGATGTAAATACTGTCAATATCAAAAGCACATTCTTTTAGAGCTCTGGGGCGGCACCCGTCCCAATCATTTGACTCAACTGTTTATTAAGCCGAATTAGTCGGAATGAAATCTTTCCAAGCCAATCAAATGGTTTGCTTGATTAGTGGTGTGTTCTTCCTGGCACACTGAAGAACAGATGAATCTGATAGGGGGGAAAAAAGACAAGGAGAGGAAGGGCAACTCTAATTTCTGAGGACAATGAACTAAATTGTTCTGTCCCAGTTTCTCAAGAGATCCTTTGTAATCATTGCTAATTATTGTAGCATGGTAAAGTGGGAAAGGCACAATAGTGGTTGTTCCACTTCCTCCGTGAGGCTGCAAACTAAAGGGATATTTTGAAGAGCATCTTACGACCGTTGCAGTACATTAAAAGTTCTTCAAACAACATTTCAAACTCTTCGTTCATACATTCATCTACCCAACTACAAACTGCATGCAGCTCTACCAGAGTAGTTTTACAGTCTGTATATGTGATTACTTACGTATATAGACTTGGTATAAATAGGCAGTGTGAAAATGATAGAATGCAGCTCTTTGATCCATCAGATGATATGTCAGATGACAGATTGATGATTTTTGGACATGAGATTCTTTCAGTGTGATGCAAGAGGTGAGCTACATATCAAAGAGACTTTTCTCAGTTTCACTGTGGCTTCTCTCTGGCGTCATGCTTTAACCTGCTTGTTGTGTTGGATTTTCTGCAGAGCTTGTCTTATAAACGCTGTGCGGGTGTTTCTCTCACAAACGTTCTCAATAGCGACCCTCTGAGTAGCAGAATCAAATAACCCGCACGTAAATATAACTGGGATTAGATTGTATTTGACAATTTCTTCAGTGTTTGCCACCTCAAATTTGTCTGTATTGTGGTTCACCAAAGAGAGAGGAAATTAGTCAGTCAGAGATCGCAGGACTAACATAAATACCTTTATGAAAGAAGCAGTATAAATAGGGGTCAACATAATAAATGCAATAAATGTTCTACAGGCAAAAGGAAATGGAAAAATGGAAATGTGCAATGGATCCCATCCATATTTCAGATGATGGGATAGGCTTGCCATGTTTAAACTAACGCTGGGATGTTTGATTAACTGTGTTAATCATTTCCCATCTGCGCTGGGCCCCTGTCTCTGCCTTTTGATTAAATTCCGACTAGTCTTGCATTGTTCATTATGTGTACTTGTCAAATAATTGACTGCTTGCAGGCAGAAAAATGTACGCTTTTCAATCTGATGAGGAAGTGCTTTAATATCATGTCATTCACTTTGCATGACATGTCCAGGAGGCGGGTGGCAGACGCGGGACAAGTACCTCTCCAGCGCGACCTCAGAGGGGAAAGGTTATCATGAAATTAGCCCATCTGGTTTTCAACAAGCTTTGTCCCCCCGAGGTTCAGGTCCAGGGTCAAACATGACGACTTCTGTCCCGGCTACTTCGCAGTGCGTTCAGAGGTACGGATCATGCGTGGATGACGCATGATTGGAATTCAATGCGCAATATGATCTCTAGCCCTGTAATGAGGCTTTATGGTGGCATAGGAAAGGGGGAAAGTTAATTAAAATGTCTTAAAAAAGGTAATTATGAATGCCTTTAGATCATGCCATTAGCCAGGTATAAACTGGTTAATGGCATAAGTTTAAGTGGAACAGATTCAAGGCATACATGTAATTGCAATCCTAATTTTGATTATCATATAACTGAATAATTCACATATAAATATTTCCTGGCATGCAGATCTTCTTTAAAGAGGTAAGGATATGCACTATAATTAGAAGCACATACTGTTTACATTTAGACTTCCCGAAACCACACAACATTTCAAAACACAGGAATACAGGAATAGATTGTAAGAAAGCTGAATAAAAGTTAAAGGTTGTCTTAATTTAATGTTTGAATGATTTCATTGCTATCATTTTTTGTTACACGTCACAAGTGAATGAAATCAGAAATCTGTCAGCCTTCTTCACCGCGACCGCGATAATCATACCTGACTCAAATGACAGCTTTGTGCTGTGATACTCCTGGGGATGAGGGTGTGAGCTCCAGGCCCTTCAGCAACATCTTCCCTCCCAGCTCCAAACACAACAGATCTTAACCTTCTATTCTTGTTTGTATAGTCTTTCATGAAGAAGCTCACCAATTTCTATGGATACACAAGGCTGCCTGCCACTCTTTCCCTCCTCAAGGATAAACTTGCACCAAACAATCAGCACGATTAGCCTTGTAACACTCATAACGACAACTTTGGCTAAAGCGAATGCAGAATAAAAGAAAGTGAGATGGATTTATGTTTCTGTTTTGCAGCCCTGTTGTGAGCCGAGGCCATCACATCTTTGTGAATAATTCATTTGATAAAAGCTTATTTTCAACAATCCCATTCAAATCGCCTCCATAAAGAAGCATTGTTTAGACGGTGGAAGGTAAAATGAATTTACTTGCATGGTTCCACAAGAAATAATTAACAATATACTTGATATTGTGGCTGGCTATTCTTGCCACCCTACTCACTGTCAAATGTACAAAAGAGACTGGATTTAATTAAACAACTACTTGAGCATTTCATCTCAATTACTATGGCAACATCCTAGCTTCGCTTGCCAGGCTCCAGGTTTGTACTGCATCACGTCTCGCTGCTTTTCAGCTTCACAGAGACAACCCAGCTTCAGTTAGAACTACTGCACATTCAGGCAATGATATCATGTTGTTGACAAAGAAGACCCCGGTATTTTATCCTTGTTATTTTGACCATGCTTTTGGTGGATAGAAAATTCCACCCGAGACATCAGCTCTTAAAGGTGAAGAAAGACACAGATACAAACAAGTTTTTGCTTTCCTTTGCTCTGGGCATTGGCCTTCAACTCTAAGCTTTGTGAGGGCCAAGAAAATAACCTCAATTTGTCAGATTTTCTGCACATTTCTATCCTTGTTAGGATAGTTTGTCGCCACAAGAACACACAAACACTCACAGACAGATGGAGAGAGACACACACAGAGTGAATGAGCGAGTTGGAGAGAGAGAGAAAGAAGGATGGAGTTAGAAGGACAGAGAGATGGGGTGGGGGTGGGGGGGTGTCTCCCCAAATCAGTTGAGCGAACCCTTAGGTCACTGGTCTGTCGTGGTGAACATAAGCCGATGGAATTGAGTTCAGCAGCTTTCCCACCATCGCTCCGAGGTGGCAAAGGCTCAGCCGCCGCTGCATTCTTGTGTGTCTTACCATTAAGACCCAGTGAATACCTTGGCGACAATGGTCATGTGGTCAATGAGGAGGCAACAGTGGAGCAGCTCAGACTTGGGCAAAGGGTGAGCACTTTGGAATGGACTCATTAAGTCACAGCTGTTGTGTCAGGAACAATGAAGCCAGCGCTCTTCTCAACCCTCTCCAGCACCCAAACACTGAATCCTCAACGGAGGATGTGCTGTGGAGTGGAGGGGGGGGCACAATGGGTGAAGACCTGAGAGCAAGCAGTTGTATCTAAACTTTGTCTCGCAAGGGCTTAGTAAATATTTATGGGCTCCCGTGTCCATTCTGTTCGGGGATCATTCAAAATGGAAGGGCTCATCTGAATAGGCTTTCAACTATCCAATAGATGGATATTTTCTTGTGGTTTGCTGATCATCCTTGCTGCACAAAGTGAAAAATACAACATTGCAATTTATTTTTCTCATAAAAAATCGGGAAAAATGTCCACTAAAATGTATTTTTATTTGTTAGTTAATCTTATCCCACATCTGGGAGGTGTTTCACTGCTACATTTGCCTTTGTCTTCACAATGCTGCTGTGCCCCGCACCTCATGTCGACACAGCAAGAGGAAGCCAGGAAAGCAAAGCCGGTGACCTCTCCATGGGTTGGGGGCTCAAAATCATAGCGCCCTTCCTTTCTTCACAAAGCAGTCCCCTGCTGCTGCAGCCTTGGTACTGCCATGCCAACGCCATTGCACTAGATTGGATTAGAGAGACAGCTAACTGTGAGATGGAGCCCAGGCTCACCACCAGTCCCATTTCTCATGTAAATGCCACAACAGTTCATGGTGCCTGACATAATAGAATGGACACAACACAGTAAAAGGTTCCTTTGTCTGCAAAATTACAAACGGTGACATCGGTTGGTGAGGATCTTTAAAAAAATTTTTTTTTGAATGTTTTTGTTCATTTTTATAAAACTCTTGAGTGCCTGGGAAATAACCAGAGGAGCGAGTCCCCAGCTCATGTCATGGGGTATTACTCTGCCAGAGGTTTTTCTTGAAGCAGTGAACTCTGGATTTGTTCACTGTTTCCTTTTTCCTTTCCGTCCTGGAGACGGCGGTGTTTGCTTTGGACCTGACAGTTGACGTTTAAGGATTCCGGAAGCCGGCCCACCAGCAGGACTGAAACGTTAACCTGTAATAACAAAGTCGGGACGTCCCAGCATCTCCGCAATTGGCAACAATGACCGCATAGCACATATAGGGCTCAAAACATGTTGGCAAGTGTAATCCAGTTTTTTTTTCCCCTCATCACGAAGATGTTTTGCAGCATTAGAGCTCAAAACTACGGCTCTTTACAGTATGCATGCACTGAAAAAAAGAAAAAAGAAAACGACAACAACAAACAAGAGACTTAAGAGAATGGATGCAGAAAGAGCCAGAGAGGCCGGTCGTCATATCAGAGGCGAGCATTCACACCTTGTCACTTCAGAAAAAGAAGCCTATATAGTCTCCAGATGAAAAAAGAAACCTCTGCTTAAATATTTATTTGTGTATCGGTGTCTGCGGGCGCAGTGGGTTTCTTTCTGGAGGAGTTTGAGTGAGATCAAGACCTCTCATCACCGTCTTCACACAACCCCACGTCATTCCAGACCTTTCTCACATTTTCATAACAAGGCCCACCTGGATCCTATCACCAGCAGCCACCGTGCCTGGTTTGTCTGAGCAAAATGTAATTAAACGTAGTGGCTTCAAACATAATTATCACAACAAAGTCTTGACCCTGCGTGCCCTGTGTATTCTGTCAAAAAAACAGACCAATGTTTGTGTTTATCTTTTAGAATTAGCTGGAGCCTACTTGAAATGAAGTTGGGTCTCTGAGGTTTTTTTTTATTTTGTATTTTTTTTTGGAAAGCATCACAAATCCTCTCTTAACACATACAGCATACATGCTTCGCCACATGCATGTGCTGAAGCCTTTCTAAATCCTCACAAAGTTGCAGTTTGTTTAAAGTGAGGAGCAATACGATAAGACGTCTCATGAGCGGTGGGAGTCAGCTGCCTCGCCCCGTCTCAATTAAGTTCAGTGGTGTGTAGTGGTTAAGCTGGTATTGGGCCATCTCAAATTTGCCCCTTGGTGTCAGATAAGCATACGCCGTCATCCCCCGCCTCCCTCCCTCCTGCCTGCTCTCTAAACAACACCCCCGCACAGCTGTCCCCCTCCTCTGGGAGGCTGTGAGGGCCAACCGTGCAGTCACTGAAATGAGCTGCTAATCCCTGTACAGGCTCCTAAGCATATTACAATGCGCAGAGCCATCAGTCCATCAGCCACTGTGCGAGCCAGTGTGCGCGTGTGTGTGTGTGTGCTGTTGTCAGTATGCATCTATGCATGTGTATGTTTAGGCATGTGTCAATCTGTTTGAGTGCCAGTTTCATAAAGCAGCGTGTATACATGAGAAGGTGAAAATGATTGTTTCTCCTGTCCTTCGTGACCTCAGTAATAGCTATATCCCCCCTTGCAGCATTTCTCAAAGAGCAAGACCAATTGCTGTAGTGGGAAGGAGATTCCATTTCTCCCAACAAGTGTTTCAGCCTCCTCTCTCTGCCGTTCATTGGAGCAAACTCATTACTGGTGCTTATGAAAGTGAAATGAATGAGGGCGTATGTGGATGGATGGGAGGTCATGGCCCCAGGCCCTCTGGGAGTGAGGACGCATAAACTCATCACCTGGTACTGATGGAGGACTGCTCACCTCAACCACCATCTCTATCCCTCGGCCCTCACCACCTCCACCAGTTTCGCCCTTACTACACAGGCGAGCACCAAGGCACGAGGCAGGAGCAATTTTCTACTCAAGTGATGTTCACAAACAGCCATAAATAACTCATTTGAAGGCAACTCACTGTGATCACCTGAAATCAAGATGATAAGGAAATGGAGACGTTGCCTGAATAAAGAAGGCCAGATCAGCACTCGCTTCCTTTGATATCATGCCTGATTGGTGTAATTGGAAAGGCGAGCCTTTGTTTGAATGGGTTAATATTGTCATCATGGGGCTGTTATGAAATCATGCATTTTTAACAAGGAGAGCTGATTTTAGTCCCCAAATAAAAATTGAAATATTCATCAGTGTGACTGCACCAGCCTCAGAATGAGCTGATGAAACCAGTGTTTTGGAAGAGAGTGCAGGCAGCTGCTGCTCTAATGTTCTCGGCAAACCTGCTCTCCATCAAGTTGGCCGAGTGCTAAGAGAGACCGCCTTGTAACGGAAAGGTCACATGTGCGATCCCGACAATAGCCATTGTGTCCATCAGCAGCAACGCTCGCTATCAAAGTGTCCTTGAACAAGACACTGCATATCTACTTCCCTCACTGTCAGTCGCCGTGGATAAGAGTGCCAGCCTAAAATGTAAATGCAAAATGGCTCATGTGGGTTGATTAAACAAGAGCTCTTCGGTCATGTTTTCATTCCGAACCATCCAGACACAGAAGCCTAGTCAAACCCAGCAGAGGTGCTTAGCACATTTTAAGAGTTCAGGAAGAAAACCTGTGGGTCAAATTTGATGAAAGGATTTAAGAAAAAAGAACCTTGATTTATTTACACTACCAGTTGTTCGGACACACCTCACTGAATGTTCTGTGTTTTTCATTCTCTTAAAGCCATTTTGATCTAAAGGCCTAGGCTTAAATCCTTGAAATTTGTTTTTTAGACAAATATAAATAGTGAAGTTGATGCCTATGTATGAATTTCTTTCCAAAGCCTTTGCCTTTCCATCAAGGCAAATGGCGGCTACTTTAAAGAATCTAAAATATACGATAGCTTTGACTTGATTAACACTTTTTTGGTCACTGCATTCCATTTGTGTTATTTCATAGTTTTGAAGTCTTTACTCTTATTGTAAAATGTAGAAATAGCAAAAATAAAGAAAAATGCATGTGTCCGAACTTTTGACCAGTAATGTATGATTGCTATCTTATGATAATTCATTCTGGTGACTGTCACATACCATGTGAATAACAACAAACCTACTGTATACAATTGCTACCGCTAAGCAGGGAATGTTCCTCTACGACTGTCTAAACAGTATTTAATGGGTAGAAGCGTGGCACAAATGTGGTCAGACTGTAAAAAAAAATACAGATCTTTCACATAAAATGGTGGGGCGCCTGCAAGGAGTTTCACCACTTTGAATTCCACAGATACCTCGACTGTCTACAGGCATAACAAGGGCGATTTTTCACAGCTACCTGTCCGTGACACATTGTCCACTTATCCATCAGCAGGCCTCAAAACGAAAGCATTTGCTCTGAGTTTTCATCCGTGCCTGTGACGTCTGGCCAGCCACATCTCGCACACAACGCTTCAATCTGCGAGAGGGGGGGAGGGAGGGTGTAAATATTACATGACAAAAGGGTGAAAAGAAAACAATTTCTGTCCAAATGAAATCCTTCCTGTTTCACCAGAGGACGCGTTTTGTCCGAGAAATAAGAAATCGACATCCAGAACAGTCTTCGTGCACGTAAGAGAACCTGGCTGCGGATTGAAGCGTGTCTGGCAGACTTGGGTGAGACGATTGTGTATGTAATCAGCAATTACCCTAATGACTGTGCTGACATACAGTCTTCTGCGGGGTTGGAGAGTGTGTGTCAGGGGGCTGGCGAGGGGAGAAGGGCCGGCCGGGAAGGAGAGGGTCTGCTGAAAGCCCTGCTGGGGCCTCTGAGTGATGGCTTGTGGGCAGACACCTCCTGTTTACACCAGAGTCACGGCTAGGGGGGCGCCGTGG
>OMOV01000375.1:521-10698 GCA_900312565.1 Beryx splendens
CAAATGCATAAAAAATACAACCAGTAGTATAAATAATTCTTAAACCTCCATCTTGCGATTTCTAAAACAAAATATGAAATACATTCAAATACTCTCATATATCTTTCTGTCTCTGTTGCTCTTTTGTGTTCTCTAGCAGGTACATCTAGAGAGAGATGTTGGTAAATAGATCATTCATTGCATTCTTCCGTAGACAAAACACAAAAAGGAGAATTTTTTTATTTTAGTTTTGGATGCGTATACTATACTAGTATAAAAACTATATTTGCAGTTAAATTTCAACAGTTTTGGAAAATACTTAAGCTTTTATTTTTAGTTAACTAATATTCAGCTTTTATTTTTATTTTTAGTTAACAAAGCAGGTCTCTCCACCCTGAATTTTTAATTAGTCAAAGGAGGGTGTGACCTACATAGTCTCACTGGAACACAACAGGAATGTGACTGGTCACCTGATCCCCCACCCCCAACCCCCCTTCCTGCTCCCAACTAAAATCAGAGGAGCTCAGTTAATCTACACACTGGATGAGGGCTGCTGTGAAAACAAGGGCACTTGGGCATGGGTCAATGGACTGCTGAGGTAACGTAGTGATGTGATGTGTGCCCTGGCTGCTGCGGGCTTGTTTGAGTATCCTGGCTGGCACCCTCGCTTCTCCTGTTACAGGACAGGACAGGCAGTGTGTGACCCATGTACCTTTGAGACACTTAAGACTCTGGTATGGTTTCAAAGAGTGATGTGATATGTACCTATACCTGCCTGCCTGCCAACTTACATTCAGGCTAAGTTTGGATGTGTGCCAGATAGAAAACAGGAAGGGGTGGAGGACATAGTGAAATGCTTTAAGTCTGATTTCAGTTGTGCCAAATATGAGTTCTTGCAAGTGGCAAAATCTCCCGTACTAGCCTGCACAACATTCTATGATAAGGCTTTAACATCTAAGAAACATTTTCATTATTTTAGCAATTAACCTATTAGATCATTGCATTTGTCTCAATTGTCTATCATGGCACATGTTTCACATACTGGCTACAGAGAAACACTAGGCAGGTGCTGCTCTCATGGCGGCAGCTTTTCTATCAACATATTCTTCGGTTGTAGCTGCCCTCGAATGGCCGGTGGAGAGATAAAATGAGGTGCGTCATGGGACTTTGGGAGGGTATAAGTGGCACTAGGTGGGAACCTGGAAAGACTGCTCTGATTAATAATGCAGTAGCGTCTGAAGGGGCAACACAATCTCTTCAACACCACCTGCCTTTCTGGTACTGGCTCAAAAGGTGACTATAAAGCACTTAAAGCACTTGTATTGGGTGCACTGCTAGTTTTCCTTAAGTATATGTTTATGTTTTGACTATCTGGTTTCTAACTTCTTGTCTGGGTCAGAGTCATGCCTCCAAGTCGGTGGTGCCTGGTATATCTCCAAAGGGAGGGGCATCCTTACCAGGTGCCCGAATCACTGCAACTGGCTCCTCTCAATGCAAAGGAGCAGCAGCTTGACACCGACCTTCTCCTGGATCTCTCCTCACCCTATCACGAAGAGTGAGGCCAGCTGCCCTGTGGAGAAATCTCATTTTGGCCACTTGTATCCACAGTCTTATTCTTTAGGTCACTATCTCGACTCAAAACTGAACTTTCTATTTCCACATTGACAAAACCATGATCACTGTAAGGAATAAAATTAATACTGTGCCTTTTCTATATGAATAACATCTTTGTTCTTTGTTCTTCTTATCAGAGTAGAGTTTTTTCTCTCTACATACCAATGGTGAGGTAATCCGTGTGTGTGAAGTGCGTGTGTGCTATATATGGTGTCTCCTGTGTCCATATACGGTTAAAGGAAGCTGTAGGTTTGTCTTTAAGTTAAGAAACCCGAACTGTGGGTTGTCTTTGAGCTAAGTGGGCTTGGCTCTATGCCGAGATTTACCGTTTTGTTTGTTCAAGTGTAAAAAGCGAGTATTTCGAGTTTTCCTTTGTCACTTCTCTGTTTCCTGTTTGGAGCACAGAACTGAACCATACATGTATGTAATAAAGGAACTTCACAGAAGACTCTTGAACCTTTGCTAAATCATTTACCCACAAGGGCAAAACTGTATTTTTCCCCTACATGACCTTATTCTACTGTGCTTTTATTGAACTTTTTCTTAGGTGTCATGGTTTGGAAACCTATCTTTAAAGAACAGGAACTCTCTGAATCAGATTAATGTTAAATGGTCTAGTAGGCTGATTGGTGAGTCACAGCTTAACCCAGCAGCCACGTACACCAGACAGTTACAGCGGATATTTGGCTCCATTTTAAATGACGACTCCCACCAGTGAATTTCAGCTTCTTCCTTCTGGATGAAAGTTTATAGTCCCAAAGTGCAGAACAAAGCGGTATAAAAATAGTTTTGTTCAAGCAGCCATCACTCAGATGAACAAGTCGTAGCAACATTGCACAGATGATATAGAAGCAACGTGTATTTATTTATTTATTTTACCTTTTAATTTGAGTGGTTTAGTGATGATTGGAACTGTGAGTACTTTTGTTGTTTGTCTGTCGGTGTTGTTTCTAAAATGTGTGTCAAGATGGATGACTCTCTACTGCAAACCAAACCTACCTATGGGTACAAATAAACTAACTTGAACCTGAACCTGAACCTGACCCTGAACCTCGTGGCAATTGTTTGTCAGGATGAAGATCGACCAGTAAATTGAAAGCTTTGCAGTTACATTGCCTGTCAGGCAAAGAGCAGCAGCAGAGCGACCCGGACAACATGGATCTCGGCAACGTAATCTGACTCTCGGAACATGGAATGCAATGTTTCTAGATGGGAGGAGCTTGAGCTGGTGCGAGAAGTTCAGAGGGACCAACAAGACATAGCTGAGCCATCTCCATGTGCAGTGCTGGCTCTGGAACCAAACATCTTGACAGAGGGTGGTCCCTCTTCTACTCAGGAGATGTCCAGGGCGAGAGGCACAGTGAGTGTCTGGCTGGCTGCTGCACAGTTGGAGGTTCTCCCAGTGGATGGGAGGGTTGCCTCGATGTGAGCGTATGTGCCTAATAGCAAGTTGGAGCACTCTGCGACGACCATGTTCAAACATAAGCAGGTGCATAAGTATATGTGGTGCCAGGACACTTTGAGCCGAAGGTTCAGCAGCTACAAGGAGCTGTGGCCAGAAGGTGGTCAATGCTTATCATGGTAGTAACACAAGAACCAAGCTGTAGAAGGAGGCCTTCCGGGCCTGGTTGACATGGGGGACTCCTGACTCAGCAGAGAGATACCGAAAGCCGGCAAGTGGGAGGAGTGGAGGTTCTGGGAAAACATTCAGTGAACAAGATTAGTCCTGAAATGCTGGAGGTTCTGGATACTGTTGGCCTGACACGTCTCTTCCCTATTTTCTCAGTCCCTATTTTCAAGAAGGGGGACTTAAGGATGTGTTCCAACAAACAAGGAATAACACTGCTCAGCCTCCCTGGGAAAACTTATGCCAAGGTACTAGAAATAAAACTTTCACAGATAATTGAGAGGTCATGGGGATTTGCTAGTCCTGTCTACATGTGTTTTGCACATTTGGAAAAGGCTTAGAAATAAAGAAATAGGAGCCTGGGAGAAATTGTTTAAAAGGTATTTTCAAGCAGGACAGGAGCATTTTCAGAGCAAGCAGGGATAAGATATGGAAAAGGTGAGTTTTCAGGTTATGACAGAAGATAGGGAGAGACTGTCCTGTCCTGATTGTAGTATGAAGGTCATTTCTAGATTGCTGTTGGGAGCAGCTAAGCAGCTGGTAGCAGCAAAGCACAGAGCACAAGCTGGAGTGTAGGACTGGACCATGGGGTGGAACTTCTTATAGACCAGCACAACAGTTTGATATGAGCAGCCATTGGAGGGAGTGTAAGGTGGAAATGGGTGGTAATATGGCCAAATTCAGAGATGTTGAATAGAAGGTTAGCTGCAGCTTTCTGGATAAGTTTCAGGGACTGAAGAGAGTAACATGGGAGCTGAGCCAGGAGGGATTTGTAATAGTCCAGATGGGAGATGAACAAGGAAGGAATGGTCATATTTGGTCATATTTATTGATATTGTAGAGTGCAAGACTGTGGGATCAGGATGAGCCTTTGTTATTAATAATAATAAATATAAATAATATGAAACAATATAAGAATTCACCTATGCTTTCAATTCAATCAATATGAGACCATAACCAATACTTTCAGAGCTAGAAATAACAGAGCCAAAATGGGTAGGGGTGTCCCCGAAAAATCTACAATTTGATTCACTGATTGAAAGACCCCATACCGACTGCGCCGATCATAGTTGAATCATCGGCATAAATGTGTTTATTTAATCCCCCCTCATTTATGCAAATTGACGTACAAAGTATTTGCCGTAAAACAAGCGTATGGCGCACTGCTGGAAAGCAGCTGGGTAGCAGTCAGGTCTGCACAGTTTGCAATTACTTTAAACTGGAGAGCGAAAGAGACAGTCGAACGGTGTCTGGAGGGGTGACAGCAGCACAACTAATTACAATACTATTAATTTAACTGGGCACTTACGACAGCGAAAAAGGTACAAAAAAGAGGATTATTATTATCATTATTATTATTTATTTAGGGTTAGGGTTAACTAATAATAATAAGCATTAACTAACCGTCAATTAATGTACCCTTATTGTTTATTGTTACCAATAAAAATTGCAATTTAACAATAAATATACCTACTTTAAAAAATGCTTGGTCGACCATTGGTTGACTATGGGCTTTGCTTGACAAATCTTGGTTGACCAGGAAAATCTTAGTCGCTACACCCTACTTACTGGTAAAGTCAACAATTTGTACATCCATTGATAAGGGCTAAGAAAGGTGACTTGACTGCTTACCAGACTGAGGTTAATTTTTTACCACTGGGAACTGATCTGAACCAGAAGATGTAATCACATCCCCAGAAATCACATCCCACCGTTTCCTAAGTGTCAGTGGAACATGGAATTAACACCACAACCCAGAGAGGGAAACACAAATATTGAATTTTAGTGGTGTTCCCCTTCAAAAGAGTTTGGCCGCTCAAGATGTCCTCCTGATGATATAATGTCGTCATCTCTGGTGAATCAAGCCAGAGCTAAAGTTGTCTCTTATCTCTGGCTTTTGGTGCACAGCAGAGTGCCCATCCATCCTTTGGCTTACAAATGGTTCATCATCAATGGCCGGGGATTTACCTCCTCTGACTGGCAACGGGCAATAACTCAGCTTCATACAGCCAAAGCTGGCTGGCTGCTCCCAGAGGTTGAAAGCCAATCCTAAACAACAGCGCTTTCATTTTCAATAACTTATTACGCAACAACATCTGGGCAAGGGAGCTGGCAAGGCCGACCCATCTCTTTTATAAAGCAGTGGTGATTACATCAACTAGCCCCTCCCCTCCCCCGAAGGGAAAAAAACACGAAGGGCATTCCTATTTGCTTTGTTGATTCCGAGCCAGAAACAGGAATTTCTTTCACCCATCCTCCTCTCCTTTTTTATTTGCTAATGATGTTGAAATCCGGAATCATTTTGTATTCTGAGTAATCATGAACATCTGGTCCGCACCATCTGGCCATGTTGTTGTCTGATGGACTCACCATGATTATGAGTAAAAAAAGAGATATATTAATGTGTGAAGTGGTTTAGGGTGGGCTATTTTTACAATAATGTTGGAGAAGATTAGGGATGTACAAAAAAAAAGCCAAATATAACAGGCGGGGTGCAATATGCATCTGTGAAGCTGTACTTTTTGTCCGGTTGGTTGGACATTAAAAATCCTCCTTAGGGTTTGTTTGGCAGCAAAAACAAATGGAGTAATGCTTTGATGCATCTCAGAATATCGTTTGGTGTTGGCAGAACGACCTTCAGAGATATATTTTCTGGGACAACTCGAACCCATTTATCTGCACCAAATGCAACTTAGCACTCACCACTTGGATTGGGACAGGGGGGGATGACACAGGAGGAGGGGAGAGATATGGTGGGGAGGGACCTAGTTAAACTCCCCTGTGAGCTGAAAATACCAAACAAAGTAGGCCTGTACCATATGTAAATGGCAACTGAGCTAAAATAAAATGCTGGTATACCACAGACCCATATGTGATAATATGCATATACACACCTCACGCACATGCGCACACTCCTGCACACTTGCGCATTGTCAGACAGCCAATCTCAGTCAAATGGGAGCTGTCAGATTGTGGCTGTGGTAATCACCAAGGCTTGGACTCTCCTTCCTCTTACCCGTGTGTATTGTTCAATCTGTAGTGCTACAGCATGCACCTGCCTGCCTTTATACAGCAGAAATACCGTGTTCATACCAGCCTCATGATTTATATTCCTGTATAGTCTGTAACACACATTCCCCCCTCTGGTTAATTACCTCAAAGGATGGCTTTCATCATCCTATGCTCCTCTCTCTCTCTTCTATACTGAGCACACTATATAGTCTTATCCATTATTTTTAGATACTAAGACTGCTGGGGCTCCATGAGCAAAAAGTAGCAGAAATCAGTTTGGGATATGTGACAGAGCTCTTTCAAGCTGTGGGTGAGCCTGACAGTATGAAGGGCAAAGGAGGACCGTGAAAATGGAAGGGATGAGTAAAGAAAACAGCAAATGAGAAAATTACCAAAGAACGTGAGAGAGACAAAAAGGTATCACAGATGTCTTTGCAGTGACACTGAGGGAATATCAAAGGCTCTGACAGGCAGGAGGGAGTGTCTTACTGCAATGCAGCGAGTGCATGTGTATTTGTGTGTGAATATACATACGTATGTATGTGTGCGAGAGAGAGAGAGAGACAGAGAGAGAGAGAAAGAGAGAGAGAGCATATACATGCATGCATGAACTTGTGTATGAAATATAACCTCCTCCGCATTGTACATACATCTCAGAAAGAGCACCTATGCATGCAGTAGAATTCTATAGATGCTAACAAAGCAAATAGTTTACTTCAATAAGGCGCCTACTTTACAACCAATTAATTCCAAATACCAATTAAGCCAGTTTTTAAAGGCCATTTCATCATAACAGGAACATAGTTGGAGCATCCAATTTGTTGTTACATTCCAAAAAATGAGAAAACCTTATTTATTTATTTTTTCTAATTTTTCTTTCTTTAATTTCTTTCTTTTCCTTTGAATTTTTAATGCAGTACTGCTCTGAGTAGTGGGATATTCTTTGTATGAGGAATAATAAAATTGGCTGCAGCCATGAACACAGATTGTATTGTAATGACCAGCAGAGCAAAGGCAATGAATCATTTTTGTTTTTTTCCCCCCTGCTTTTAATTGTTCAAACTTTAGAGACTGAGAGGGATCACATGCAACGAAGGTCATGGGCTGGATTTGAACCCAGGACATTGCATTCACATGGTACGCACCCTAGACCGCTGAGCCACCAGGACGCCCAGCAATTAAACATTTGTTCATGTTTGTATTTATGTTGTATTTTATAAATATGTACATGAGCCAAATATTCCTCTGCCTTTGGCTTTCCAACACAGAAACATCTTAGACAGATGAATGGGTCTTCAGTGAGTGAATGAGTGAGTGTACTTCCCTCAGAATATACAAGTAGCAGCTGCATTGGGGGCATCAGCCAGAAGAGCTGGAGGAATAGTAATGGTCAAGAGGGCTCGTGCTGGGCTGCAGAGTCACTGAAGTGTTCTGTATAGGATGCCATCCAACCATTACCATGACTGTATATGTGTGCATATGTGAGTGCATACGTAAGCTTGAGACGGTGTGTAATGCATAATTTGTGGGGGAAGTCATATTTTTGATGTACAACGTGAATACATTCGCTGGAAGTTCTCGAACTGTATGTCTTATGTGACTTTTCTTTTAGTAACCAGTAGTTTTGCTTCAGTTAGACAGCAGTCTGATCAATGTCTTGAAGAGCAAACTAAATCATCACACTAACTTACTTGTGTGTCTGTCTGTCTGTATGTATATGTGTTGTATATCTTTGTGTGTGAAAAGTTAAATCACTTGTGTGACAGTCTACTCCAATCGAAACGGTAGAGCTTAAAGGTTTGTATCACAAATTACACTGAAGCGGTTGCTTTAAGAATTAAGTTGTCATGGTAGTGGTAGCATTGCATTATTACACAAGGGATGTATGTGACTCAGTGTAGCCTATTATCTACTGTGGCTCATTATTGTAATGGTATAAACCTGATTTACACCTTTATGTACCAGAGAAATTTGAAGAATTTTAAGTTAAAGGTCCCTAACCCTAACCCTCTGCACAATAATAATAATAATAATGGTGATAATAATAATAATAATAATAATAATAATAATAATAATAATAATAATAATAATAATAATAATAATAATACAAAAACACACAGTGTTCTAATGGCAGGTTATGTAATTATTTTGTAATTCAAATGATTTATATTCCATCAATTATATTACAATTGCTTTCAGACTATCTTTGATTCCAAAAAAATAATAAAATTTCTTACAACACTAGAAATAATCATAGTGACGAACAAACACTGCCATAAAGTATAAACATTCATAGAACATGAATTTTGTAAAAATATAACAGTATAATATGTTATGTGTTTTCAGTGCAGGGGTGCATGCATAATTTATTCTTTGGCTATCCTTTCATTTAAGTTTCAGCTAAATAGCACATATCCCAATTTATTACTCCACATCTGATGCCATGTTTGATATATCTGTGAAAATATAAACAATTTATTACTCTGACCTACATAAAATCCCCTGCATACAGTTGTGCTGACATCATAGCCATGTAGACCACATTTTAGTCACGGCCTGTGATTTATCTTCAGCCACTTGGTTAACTACAATATTAATCATGCAGGGAACTCTGCCTCATGTGTAATCTGCAAAAACCTGCAAATGCAACCAACTTTCTCAAGCAGCCCTTGATGCTCTTGTTTATGTTCAGTAACACTAGAGAAAGATGAAGTGGGGAAAATGTGTATGCTGGGGAGTGATATACCATGACTGCAATTTTACTATATAAGTTATTTCAATTTTTCAAGGTATATTGCATTTTTCAGCAATGTGGCTCAATTAGTCACGACAGGATATAAACCTGTCCTTCCAGTTCTGACCATCAGTAGATCTGAACCGCAGTCTATTCCACTGTGTTATGCTTTTCAGCATGTAGGCTAGATGTGTAGCTGAGGTGCGAGAATCTGGGTAGAATCGTGGTACCATGGCAACAATAGATCTATTAAGCTCATTTGTAAAACTCCGTTAAGCTCTTTCACACTGTGTGAGTGCGAATTTCGGTGCAGAATATTTGCACGGAAATTTATAAAAAACAATTTTGTGGGTTATAATGGAAGCTTGCACACCGGGGAGGAACTTTCATGCGGCAAGAATAAAATTTCAAACCGCTTTGTCTTAGTGTGTGTAGAAGGTGATTATGATCATTTTGTCTAACATTATTAAGATCTGGCCATATTCTTAAAGAGATTATTATAATTATGAATGACCAAATTTGCAGGTACGAACTTAATGCCTGTTATTGTGCATATGTAAGGCATCTCTCTTGCTTAAGGACAATAATCCCACATGTTTTATGCTTGATTCAGATAGACTGTCTGTATTTTGCAATTGAGGTACAGTATCTGTGTGACCAGGCCACACCCTATCCTCCTATGGTGAGCTGTGTGGGTACTGTTCTAGTGTTACACATAAAGTGTCAGGTGCCCTGGGTGCACCTGTAAACACATCCCAGTAAGCTGACAGAGCGATGGGGCACTGGGAAACTCGAGAGCCTCTGCCCATCTTGCCAGGAGAAGCCTGAATAATTCTAGCTCATATAAGTCAAGCTTGCACACAAATGCACATAGGTACACATACAGAAATGCAAACAGACAGACTGACAGAGAAACACACACAGACACACACAATCCCATAAAAACAAAATACGCATCTAAACACTCATACGAAAATGTGTATTTTTGTACATGCATAAATGATATAATCTCATATATTGAGAACGGATATGAAATACACAGACGTGTGCATACATATACACATGCATGTGTTCATGCACACACACATGCGCGCGCGCACACACACACACACACACACACACACACACACACACACACACACACACACACACACACACACACACACAGACAGAGACGGTGAGTGTCTGTGGAAGGGAAAGAGCTCTCTAGG
>OMOV01000380.1:2936-16445 GCA_900312565.1 Beryx splendens
TGTGTGGCGCACGGTGCGCTGCACCCAGCCCCAGCTACACAAACCTATCACCAGAGATACGCGCACACAAACACACACACGCACGCACACACACACACACACACACACACACACACACACACACACACACACACACACACACACACACACACACACACACACACACACACACAAACTAATGTAACGCAATTCAGTGACTCTAGACTGGACCATTTCATTTGACAAAAGGAGGGGTGCTGGACCAGTGAATTAGGACTTTTTCATAGGGGGGATTAACATTCTTCCCTCTTGCGCTGCCCCCGATCCTCCTCCTCCAGCCCGTCTTGAAGTGAGGCCTGATTCTGCAGGCACATGCTTGACCTGGCGCTGAGGACAAGGGAGTAATTAGCAGCCATAGAGAGGACCCTGCTTCTCTTGGAAGCCAGCACAGCCAAAAACAAGAAGGCCCAATGAGAGACTTCCCCCTCCTAGAGTGCATCTCAGACAGGGAGGGTGTAAGTTAGAGTCTTTTGGATTTCACCTGATTCTGTTATCCAACTTTGAGCGATGCCAGCTGTGACGTGTGTGGTGGAGTTTGAGCCTCACTGTGAAACGAGCGGGTCAGACTTAAGGCTCCGGCTTTCCTGACTCTAAGTCTAAAAGGTCAGGATATAAGTACTGCAAAAGCCCAAAGCATCTTGTCTCAAAAAGTGCCTGAAGCATATCATGTCCAAACCTATCGACGATACATTCACTCAACCTCTTTGATCAAAGATGGCAGCATCCGCTCACTCTCTCACCCTCAGAACATAAGACACAACTCAATCAGCATTGACCTTAACTTGTTGCTTCTGCTTTTCATGTGATCAGAGCTGGCAATTATACTGTAGGCATTACGCTTGCTAGATTAAACGCATTACATACACTACATGGACATCCTGTGAGGGAGCACACGCCACACACTAACGCAGACATGCATGCACACATATGCACGCACGCATGCATGCACACGCACACACACACACATAAAAGCATGTCAGCACAAACTCAGATAGATGTCAGTAAGATCGCAAGCAATCACACACACCTCCTCACCTCAGCTTAATTAAACCTACTGCCTACCGCACCGCGGTCAGCCTAATTTCTTGGCACTCGGTGCACCTCTACACCTAAGCTTTCCTGGAAAGTGCGCACACACACACACGCACAAGCACACACACACACAAAACTGCAAAGACATAAAGATCACACCTAGAGTGGCACGCAAATGTAAAAGTGTCATGTGTAGTTGATGTTCTGTTTGAGTAAGTGGCTGTAAAACACAAACATCTCCAGATCGACGCTGACCCAGTGACCAGGACTGAGGGGACGCACGTGAGCCGGCAGTGGTGGTGAGGACGGCTTTTTGTTTACGCGGCCGATGCCCTCGTTTCCCCAATCATGACTCCCACACCATTCTGATGCCCATCATGAGTTGAGGGATGGCGGCCAGAAGGAGATTCCTAGGGAATAACTCCATGCCACTAATTGCCAAATAACAGGAAACGCAAAACAAGATAAAGAACACAAGAAATGGACAAAGACAAGCAGTCAGACGAATAGACGTGCTTAAAAGTCAGATTCACACAGAACGTTATGCTTACGTGCGTGCACACACACACACACACACACACACACACACACACAGAGAGAAGCAAAAGATCCACAGAACAGGGCTTTTCTGACCAGAGTTCCTCTTGTGTACTTTGCTTTAGCTAGACTCTTATTGCTTTAACAGGGGGAATACCAGATGGTTTACTTCACTGTCTCCACGCTGAAGCTCGGAGCAGCGAAGATAAATCACTGTCTGCTATCCGCCGCAGACTAAGATGGAAAAACTGACTCAAGCTTCCAGGGCGCACTTTTAAGTGCTCCGTTTACAGCAGGACAGTAGAAGAATGGCACTCTCGAGGCACACAGATCACCATCCTCTCTCCCTTTGTAGGTCTCTCTTTTGTATTCTGCTCCTCCCTCATTCGCTTTTCATCACCTCTCCCGCTCTTTAATTTTGCTTGTGTTTATTCTACCCTCTCTGTAGCTTTTTCTTCCTTTGCATCAGCCTCTCTGTCTCGTCGTATCTCCATTGACAACTATGTTTTCCTGTCTTTTTTCTCATGTTTTTTGCTTTATTAGCTTCCTAATCCCCCTCTCTCTGTCCCAGGCAGCAGATATGGTTTTGAGGGCCGGCTGTTGACACTGCAGCACTCACATTACAGAACCATTTCCCGTCCTCCAGCCTGACAGACAGATGACCATTACAGCAATACCAATACACACTGAGACCAACATTTACAAACGGTCAAGGCCTATCAATCTTAAGCATCTCAACAGTCTTCCTGGTCCCTGCAGTGGCACAACCATGATGGAAATCATGTTTTTTTTTTACAAAGGCAGGGTAAAAACCAAGCTAATGCCTCTATTTTAAGACAGAACATCTCATTTCCATGTCATCATCAGTGAACTCAATGACCCAAAAACATCTGCAAAGAAATGTTGTGACAGGGCCACTTGATCAATACAGTATGTTGGCACCAGTATCACCAGCAGTAAGTATAAATTAACATCGAGCTCTATAAAAATATGATTTGCAAGGGTCTTAGTTCTGGTTCTGAGGGAATTATATTGCCCTACTGAAATCAAGTCATGTTGCTGACATTATTACTGTATATACTGAGAGTGTTATGAGACAAAATGTATGTCATACATCTAAAGGAGCATCTCAAGATGCATAGACTGTCATGGCAACCGTGTCTAAAAGAGAATGAGAGAATAGGAGAGAGAGAGAGAGAGAGAGAGAGAGAGAGAGAGAGAGAGAGGGAGAGAGAGAGAGAGAGAAGGAGAGGGAGAGAGAAAGAGAGAGAGATAGCAGAGGAAAGGGGTAACAAGAGGGTTAAAATGAGGTGTGGAAAGAGTGGAGGGAATGTGAACATTTAGACTATCAATCATTGTTCTTGTGATAGTGATTATAAATTTCAGTGTATGTGCAGCCAGGGGAAAGGAAAGTTTGCCATAATCATATTCAACTCATGTAGTGCCAACTGATCTGCATGTCTTACAGTGACAGCCAAGCCAAGCCATCACTTCATCTCTTATTGACACCTTAACTAATGCCATACGTCAGCAATTGCAGCCTTGTGGGTGAATGGAAACTGTGAGAGAATGTACTTATTGCCATGACTCATCAAAATCAACCACATACTTCACGCCAGAGTGTCTTAAGTAAGTGAAATGTATTTGTAAAATGAAAAAAAAAAAAAAAAAAACTTTCCAGATATTTCTCACAGATGCACTTCCACTGGCATAAAAAGGCTTCTATGTTTGTATAACTAATTTGCTTCAGTTTGCTTCATTACCTCCTACCTTATGTTTTTTCTGATCAAACGCTAGCTTGGCGCCTGATTGTCACGTAACATAATTAATTAAGCTTAATTACAAAATACTGCTGAATAAGCACATGTTGGCTGTGTGTCTCACTTTCATGCGGCCTTTCCATTACAACTCTTACGCGGTTTATCACCTAATAAAGTAAAAATAGAATAGTTGTGACTGCTGTGAAGTTTCTGGAGAAACCAGAAATCTCTCTATTTCCCCTACTAGGGAAAAAAATGCTTACACTCAGTATTCTATTGCCCAGGCTGTGGCGAGGCTAGGACTGAGGAAGGGGGACTGGGGTTGGAAAGGATGAGTCATACATTGCTTTCCATGCTCAATGATTATAATACCCCATTACAGAGAAAAGTACTGTTTCCCAGCTGAAGTGAATACTCCGCCTCTGAGGCTGGACCAGAGCTACCTTCACCTTGCCATAGACCACATGTATAACAAAGCTTTCTGTTAAAATAAAACCAAAGACAAAAGTGAGAGTTATGACATGAGATATGCATCAGTGGCCAAATCCAACTTTAAAAGTTTTTGTGTTGAAATTTCTGACATCATTGCCTCCATTTTGTTCCTTTTTGTCTGTCAGTGAGTGGAGAACACCTCATCTCTCCCGCTTGCAACTTGGAATTGAAATGATCTGATCCATCTTTGTCCGTGTCTTTTTCAACAGCAGACACTAGCCATAGCCAAGCAACAATCTGGTGTTCAGTACCTTTGGAGAAATCCCACTGTAACTGGCTTCAAATCAGGCACATTGTGTCATGAGCTCGGAGCCGAGTGAGAAGTTAAAGTCGGCTGTATTATTTGACCCTTAATGTGTCTGGAAAGGAATAGACATTTTACTGTAACATGGCAAAAAAAAAAAAGTGCCATGTGTGTCACACAAAGGATCTCCTTAACTCTGACACCGGGTCATAGACTTGCCCTGCATATTTTTTTTATCACCCATCTTGTTATCGGGCATTAGAGCTGATTTACAGAGTCCTTTCCACAATGCCTGCATTTACAGGCTGAAGTGGCACATGCAGTTGCAGGGTCACTGCCTCTCTCCACAGTCCAGCTAGCTCAGATTCCTTCCTCGGCACCATGGCGATAGCCACACACACAAGAAACCACTTTTTCACACCACTTATCTGATTGGGTTGAACAAAACCTTAGGATTCCCACTTTAAGGTGAGTAAGAAATAATAACCTACTGAAAAACTACAGCTTACGCTACATGTCTGGCTTCCTCAGTACAGACTAGCAATGATTAATGATGGGAGCAAGTGATAGCAATCTTTCTTCATTTCAACAGCCTCATTATTTCGTTGTTGCTTGATTGTTATGCAAAGGCATATTTCTCTGCCTCTCACCATGAGCTAGCCAAGTCAGTTTGGGGGGTTAAGATTATTCCCAGACCTTGGAACAAAAACATTTGTGGCCAGTGAACAAAAGGCTGCAACAGTTATATCCTCGTCCTTTCATTCCATCACATACACAGGTGTGGCATTCACTTAATGAAAAAGACCTTAGTTATATAGAGCCTGAATATACGACTACAGGACTGTTGGTGTCCTGTTAATTCAGGGATTTATACAGTTTGTGTTTGAGTCTACACTATACACACTCCATCATCCCTATGGGATTTAATGGCTTCCTAAAGAACTTTTTGACTTGTGACAGAATGCAAAATGTTGCATTGATCTATATAACTGTCCTTTGAAGAGGAGTTGTTCAGATATAAAGGGATTGTAAATGAAAAACAGCTGTGGACCAGCTGCATTCAACCTTTAACCCTGTCATAAAGTTGGCTTAAACTAAAAGAACCTTTTAATGACCCTGGATGTGTATGTGCAAACCTGCCTGAAATGCGAGGCATTGCTATAATCTTGACAAAACCCACCTATGGGGGTGCAGATGTTTTTTGACCAGAAATATTCTCTAGAACTAGCATAGAATGGTGTATTTTTCTTGTGAAAAAAGCAACAGGATTTTTTTTTTCATAGGTCCGTGTTCCACCAGGAATGGGATGAAAACATCTGGAACACATTTTTTCTGCCTTTTTTGGAGAGCTAAGCAGACAGCACAATGGAACTTATCGGATCCAGATGTGAATGAGCACAGTGAAACAGCAAGGCCTTTTCTTATTATCCCCTTTAAAAGAACATACGGATGAAAACAAATACCAATTCCTAAAATATAGCATAAATCTCAATTCATGAATCAAATTTCCTGATTCCTTACCACATCCGTTGGTCCTTACAGCATGGTAGTTTTTTACCATGAGTGGCTTTGGCCCAAATCCATCCTTGTTTTCATTTGCACAAGGTATTCAAAGAATGTTATTTCAGTATTTTTGATGAATAAAGTAGTTTGACAAGTAGGTTCTAGTCCTAGGGGAGTGTTTCTTACTGACGTAGACAATCCAAAAAACTTTTACTTAATTAATGATAACAAACCTGCAGTGAAAAAAGCCAACACAAAATTTTCAAGCTTTGTGAAAAGGCTCCATTGATTACAGAACTAAGCACAAAACACCACTCAGTAGGAACACAAAAGAAACCTTTTGGAGAAGAACCCAGAGTTGGTCCACACCAGGCATGCTGGCCATATAACAACCTAGACAACAAACTAAGACTTCACACTAGGAGGTCCTGGAATTATATTGCTTTTAAATGAGTGTTGCTCAGTCAGACATCTGAAATCCTGATCCTGAAGTCAGTTGCTGGAAACTAGAAAGACAAAGTGACCTTCATTACCTACATTGTTGTTTTCACTTCTAATTCTTCATCCTCACTTTCACGTAGGCTAAAGTTGTCAATGGGACTGTCTGGGAACATTGGTACAGAGTTCCGATGTGAAACTTTGCAGAGATTTTATTCATGAAAAGCAACACCTGCAGCCTTGACCGAAAACATATTCTTCATTTTTCTTTCTCTGACCTCCACAAGTCAGAGGAGTTTGCGAACCCAGGAGCACTGGAGGTTCAACGACTTTGATCCCACAACAAGAATTCCTTTCTTCAGGCAATGAAACTGTAAACCTGACAGCAGTGGCAATCTGAAAGTCATGACCTTCACCCTTTGAACTCTGACCCCTCCTCCCATTCTTGACATCTCCGCCTTATTGGCTTTCTGTTATCACCACCTTTCACCTAGCTTTAAAGCAAGGTATGCTCATTAATCCGAAGGGAAGGCTACCTACCCAGAATAACAGGAGCTTCACTTATTTTCAGCATGCTGATCCTGTCTGACCTCAAGTTGCTGTTCACTTGAAACATCTAATGTGCAAACAGCTGAACTTCTTCAACCTATACATCAATTTTGAGAAAAAGCTGTCACCTGAAAGGCATGTCTCAATATTTCAAAACATACAGCTGATCCCATCTTCAAATATGTTAGCATTACTCTTGAGACAGCCAGTAGCTTAAATGCTATTCGGGTTGAGTTGAACTTTGATGTCACCATTTTCACATGCTTGTCTTTGTGAGGCTCAGTACAGCAAAAACAACCAAACATGTTTGTATTGAAGATCTTGTAAACTCTTTGCGGAGATTGTTTAGATGGAAGGAAACTAAGATGTAGGAATTTACCACAAACATTTCTGCATAATAGGCATGTAATTATCATGAAATGATTAAAGACAATAGACAAACAGGTACTTATGTTTCCGCTTCTCCATTATCTAGAAGAAGGCAAGAAACACAACGCAGTGACTGAACAAGCCGAGCTCATGAACATCAATATAAGGGTGATTACAGCTAAATGCAAAGATGTGACATCAGGTCTATAAACTCTACAGTGAAAATATTGCACTTTGACTTTGTATCTGTAGTCAATTGTGCATTATCATAAATGCCTAAACTCTCTTCTTAATTGTTTTCATTTGCATGTAATCAGTATTTAAAAACCCATGCAATTTAAGAGAATCTACTTTCTTTATAAACCTTTTATTCAATATAAAATGTTAAGTGAATAGGATATGAATATAGCATGCAATGTAAATAGTAAGTATACATGTTACCTATTTGGTGTTGGATCAATAGTACAATATGTTCCATAACATGTAGAATAATATTTTAATCTTTTTGTTCATGGTATATTTTTAGATCAGTTAAGTAACTGCTTAAATAAATTAGTTGCTAAATAGAGCATCTTCTTCATATGGCCACAAAACACACCTGTAAAGCAATTTATACTGTGACCTGCATTTTTATGAGAGCCCACTAGGTAGAGAGTGGTTCCTTTGGCCCAGAGTAACTCTGCAAGGCTTGAGATGAACGTACACCGAGGCTCTCTCAGCCCTGCGGCTAACAGGTCATCTGGTTTGGGTCAAGATGCATCCTTTACTGCTGACAAACTGCCTAATTATGTCTAATTACCACATAATCGTATAGTTTGCCTGCCCTGACGGGGTAGAGCTTTCACATGCAAAGCGTCAACTCAGCATTACTGGAAATATTAAACATTTTGAATGAATGAAAATAAATATGCGTTTAAAATCTGAAATTTGAAAGTTTAAAAAGATAGTTGGCATAAACAGGCTCCGCTATGCAGTAACCATGTTGCTAACAGTCAAGTCATAAAGTATTCTCATGCTGCATTTGTCAAGTGTCAAGTTTCAGGAAGTGCAGCAGGACCCTAGTGGATCACTTACAAGACTCTTGGTTGCTTTCTGTCGGTTTTTAAGAGCCGATTAAATCCAGCCAGCAGCATCCCAGTGGATTCAATCCCATGTTCTCTACTGTCTCACTAAAACTCCAGTCCAACTCCTCTATCATCTGAAATGACCTGGATCTGGATCCAACCCTGATACAGTGACCAAAGCTGGGTTCAATTAATAGCCAGTGGTTATACAACATGAAAATACACAAGCTGCAATGGGAAATTACTTTATACGCCTAACAGTATAGCCTATATGAGCATTTAAAACCACTTTGAAATTGCATCTGATCTTTGGTAGCCTATAACATTGTCTCATTAATCATAAATCGGTGGATTTAGGTTTGAATTGAGCATCTGGCTCAGTCAGACACCTTAGCAATCACATTCTCAGTCAGACCTACAATCCAGCTCAATTCTGAGATCTTCTTACTGACCATGAAGGTTTGCAGACACAGCAGGCCATCTGTTTACCTCGAAGGGCTGTGACACAGCAAACAGCAGACCACCTACCATGCAAGGCAGCCTCAAGGTGCTAATAATACATGTAGGCCAGACCCGAGCCCCACTGCCCCGGCACTGTCTGTCCGCGACCTCTAAACCTCCAAGGGACACAACTGTCCCATGCAAAAGTGTCTCATAATGAAAAATGATGAAGAATATGGAGGAGAACTCATGACTTGGATACATCAAACATCTTGGATATCAGTTTTAGTTGATATTATCAAGTTATACTGCCAAATTCATATTTGAAACATGTTAATTTGTCACTGAGAAGCGTGTGAAACTTTGCTTAATGCAATCGGTAAAACACTGTGGGTACTTCAACCTTTACACAGAGCTTTGGGAATTGTGTGTCCTGATGTCTGTTTCCCTTAGGCGGCTCCACCCTACCACTTCAGACGAGCTGGGGCCACGCCCTCTTATGAACATTATGCTCATCCTTCTCATAAATCTAAAAAAAAACTAAAAAAAACTCTTTGAACTTTCCTGAACTTTTCCACAGCAAATACTAAGTTACATTGCAACACCTGGAGAGATGTGCAAAAGGCGAATCAACAGTGGACCTAGTCCACATCTGAAAGATTAAGTCTTGCAGTCTTTTCATATGAGATATCTTTTGCGAATAAAATCTAAGGTTGTAACTAGCCTATGCAGCCTGGCATGGCACTGAATTAGCGAGAAAGAAATCAATAAATGATGTCATATTCTATAAATGTAGGGACATTAATTAGCGTGATATGCTATCAATTAAATGTGGTCATCCCAGTACTGATCTATATGATAGTCAGATAATTAGATTTGCCACTACAACACTTCTAGATGATGTGTTTAGGCCTGCATCTAATGATACTGTTTATGCTCACATGGGCACTATTGAAGTTGCCACAAGTTTGATTAAACAGACGTTTGGGGGCTTAAGTAGCCTACAGTTACAGTGCAAACCAATTTAACCAAAACCAGATCATATCACGTCGACAGAATAAGTCGCCAATGCCACAATATCAGACTTCAATTGCATCTCCAACGCAAACGCTGAGACTCAGACAGCGACATAGATCCAGTCTTTTTGACATTTTGATAAGTCCCATAGTGTCGGACTGACCATACTGTTCATGAAACTATTCACGGCATTTAAGGCACCGAGATGAGTTTGGGAGGAGTGGCGGACACCAGCTCTATTCCACAGGGAAACTTTCCAGTGTGATCCAAACGCGCCCAGCTGCGACAAGCCGCGTCCACACAGCGATCCTCTGAGCTGCATCTTACCTGAACTTGCTTGCGATGTGACGAAAAGCAAAATCACCGCTATAGTGATTTGGGCGTCCCTTATCCTCCGTTTTACTTTCCATCTTATATGGGTATCCATGACCGCCAGAGACGTCCACGGCAAGTGGATTAACTTTTCAACTGAGAGCAACTAATTAGACTTGCAGCAACTTCTGATCAGGACAGAAATTAAAGCCAAAAGTCCAAGAGAAAGAGAAAGGGGGTGGGGGGGAGGATGTATCGTTATTTCTCAAGCAGCCATAAGTTTGTTTTAGTGTGGGTTCCTCCAGCTAGTTGACGGTGGGACACCCTCTCTCCCGCACTCGTCTTCTCCACTCTTCTGCTCGTCTGAACTATCCTGCAGCGCCGAGCCTCCGATCACAAGTGTTGCCCCCTCTTTCACTCGTCACGTACAGCCCCTACAAGTCCAGCGGGGCAAGAAAAAAATCCCACCACCACCATCCCCACCCCTCCCCTCCTGGCTGTCACTCACTCTGCGGACAGGGGAGACAGGCAAATCAGAAGAGTCCATATAAAACAGCCAGCCCTCTTATTGGGCCGGAGGAGGGAAGGAAAAGTTGAGGGAAAGTTTCACGCCTACATTCACTGCGCTCCAAACCTGTTGCTCCCTTCCATACATCTATTCTAATCTATCTGTTCCTACAAGAGAGAGCCACAGCGGGAAATGCAATGAAACACATAATGAACAAAGTCATGCAACTTCATTTGCATGACTTTGTTGACTTTGTTGTATAATATGTATATTTTAGTACTTTTGGAGGACATAAAATATAACATGCACAATAACTTGAACATCAGTATTGTAGATTATACTGTATATATGGTAACAAAAGACTAAGGTGTTGCAGTGGGCTATAGAATAAGCCCTGTATTTAAAGCCAAGCACACTGGCACCCTTGACAGAGGTGAAGATCCTCTGACATTACAGCGGGTAGCCTACAGCTTTTATTGTGAAAGGAAATTAATAAAGCAATAATTATCAACACCAAATACTAAGCAGCAAGGTTATCTGATCCAACTTCTGTCACTGTTTTATTGATCAGTTGGTTCTATTAGCCTAGTTTTACTGGCCGCCACTGTTGAGCCGATAATCATTTTATCAACTCAGATTCTTCAAACAACCAGGCTGTGAGATGGTATTAATAATTTAACACGAAATATACAGTATATATATATTTGTTTGTTTTGCTTTAATTGCTGGACAATAGTCACAATGGTGAATGGAACTAATTGCTAGGCCTACATCTTTTAAACATGAAATTGTAACTTCCTGATTTGTTTCTGGCCACAGTGGCTTCAGAGCCTCCGGGTTGCTGCTGCTGTTGCAGTGCCAAGAATGGCCAAAAATGCAGCTGCCCTTTGTAAGCTGTCATATGTGTGAGCCAGTGGGGGGCAGTCTTCCTTTAACTGCCCAGTAAAAGTTGGTTTGTAAACACAGTAAACAGACAGCACAGTGGAGGAGAGCGATCTCAGCGGTTGCCACACCTGACACTGTGTCACATTCTGCAACGCGTGCGTGGGGGATGTGAGTTTGAAAGTGGACGCTCAGAGGTCACACTGAAGTTGGTACAGAGATACTAAAGCCAGACATTTTCAAATACCTAAGATGTGCAAGTGTTGGCTTATTTTGCACAGCTGACAACAGTTATCAAGGAAATCAACTTTAGCCAACTATTTACGTCTTATTTCCTGATTAGTAAGAATTGTCTTGAATACAGTTAAAGCACCATGGAGAATAAAGACCCACTCACAGCAAGAATTTGAGACTGACTTCATGGCTGGCATCTGGATCAAAGACCTATCTTGCATCACTATCCAAGGCCTTATACAGGCCTCTAACACCCAGACAGACAGGGCCGAGTGAGGGGCTTCCTTCACTGACAGACAGGAGCATTCACACAGGAATAAGACCTGAAATCCTGTTTCAGCCAACTGTCATCGATGTACACACACTAAACATTTGTATGAACATATGAACCCACACAGACGTGCACGCACACACACATTCATGCCCATTGCCACAGGGTAAAGACACATGTCCAAGCTGAATAAAAATTAACATCAACCATTTTCATTTTTGCCTTAATCTCCCATTACCTCAAATCAGCCATGTCCCCACATGCATACACTTTTGCATATGCATACACAACAGTTTTTTGCATGCATACACAAGCTGTATATCACAGAGTATGTAAGATAAGATAAGATAAGACAAGATAAGACTTTTATTGTCTCCTTTGTCTTCCATACAGACACAGTACAAACGCAACATAACATCGTAACAAAACAAAACAAAAAACGCAAGCGACCAAATGTTCAATTCAGTGGTATCAAATTAAAAACCTTTTCTTATCAAGGAGAAGATATTCACCGCAAGAATGCACTGGCCTTTCAAAACTACCTGACCACTTAACCATTATGGGCAAATTATGGCCCAAGCCCTGCATTTAGGGCAGCTTTATGCCCACACCACATTAATCTCAGGGTCTCCAACTACTCCTGTTCAAGGCTTTCCCTTGTGCCCTTTAAATGCCTCTTAACCAAAAACTTAATGATTGATCTCCATGATGCATATTGCCATGTGTAGAGGACCATTTCGCCACCACAGCTATGCTTCCACTGAGGACTTGGTGACAGAACAGGTCTCTCCCCAAAGAAGCCCCTGTCAGACAAAAGAGGGGACATTAAGAAATCAGAGGGAAATTGTGATTTGGTGCTGTGCAGTGTGTCTGTTTAGAGCTCCATACCCCCTCTGCTTGTCCTTGTTTCCCCATCCACTCTTTCATGGTTTCAGGCTGGGTAAGAATGCCAGAGAGAACCTAATTCAATCCATCAGTCCTCTGGTTCTGCACCATAAAAGCAACACTTAGTGATGATGGGGCTGTTACCGAAGCCAGGGTGGAGATATTCCAATAGTCACAACATGGCAAAGATAGACACGATTATATCAGACTCACTTTGCCAATCTCACACAGCTTTTTGTGATTTTGAATTGAAAAATGACTCTTTTCAGATTACCTGCTATACATTTTTGAAATTATACAGTGCTTTGAATGGATTCCATGGGCCAACCACTTAAAGGATTAAATTAAATTAAATAATAGAAAAAAATATAACTAAAGTAAAATGTGTACAAGGTTTTAATGTAACAGTAGCATCTTGAATTAAGTGGATTTTAGAAAGTCATCTTTATAGGAAAGACAGGAAACTACACATCTGTACACCTTCTTCCTCCCCAGGTTCTCTGCAGGCGTTTCATTTGTCGAGAAGTCATAAACTTTGTACAAGTTGAATTACATGTATCCTAACCTACCTTTTAGACCTTTTCAATCATCTCAAACACCCAATAATTTCTCACAGGCCCTACGTCAAAACATTCCTAAGCAGTCTTGTGATGGAGGTGAATTACAGAATGGAGTTGATGCTGCGGTTTCACCTTAATGATAGATTCCTAACGAGCCGGGATGGGAAATTCAAAATACAGTGCACCAACAGACCAGATAAATCGTGGATCCTGGCATTGAATAGTTCCTGGCAGTTCCAAGACAGATTAGATTTTTACACAATGTGCGATGATGTACGGCAGATCACAGATCTTGGCGAGACACAAGGAGTGTGAATTTGAAATACACCTTCAGTGAGTGTGTGTGTGTGTGTGTGTGTGTGTGTGTGTGTG
>OMOV01000388.1:2454-14827 GCA_900312565.1 Beryx splendens
ATGGTTCAGTGCCGGCACAATGAGTGTCACTATTGGGTGCGGCTGAAGGAAAAAGAAAAAAAAAAAAAGAGGGAAGAGGGGAGGCGGGGGGCAGGGGGGGGAAAGAAAACCTGGCCCTTTGTGTGGGAAGGACTCAGCAGGAAAGTGATTTTGTGATTATTTGAGTTTGCCAGCAAAGCAAGGCTCTTCCCCCTGACCCGCACGCACATCTTGTCCGCTCGGCGTGCCTCTGCTGCCTTACACCAGAGTCACATATGTGTGCACTTCTCAGGCCGGCCAACAGCGACACCCGGGCTTCTCCTGATGATGAGAGCCGACGTCAGACTGGTTTCCATGAATATTGATGTGGAGGATAGTCTGTTTCATAGAAGAACAGAAGGAGGCAAGATGGCTGCCCTTTAGGATTTGTTAAAGAGGAGATCCAGACGGTTTGTTGGAATTTCTACAAAGTGGAGGGACATAAAAAGAGGTGAGAATTTGCTCGGCGCGTTTATACTCTGCCTGCCCTTTTCCCCTTTAACCTTGGGTGTATTTTCGGTGGTTTTGTGTCAGGCGAAGTGTTGCAAATGTCCCCCACCGTAAGAGCAAGAGCCAACATAATAAGGAGGGGATATTAGATAAAGCTACTCCAACATGGCTGACGATTTTCTTTCTTTTTTTGCCAGTTGAAACAGAAAGATATCCTCTGTGTTTCCTGTGTGACTTCTGTATTCAGTGAACACTCTTGCTGCTTTTGAATTCATCTTCAGTAGAAAATGGTATCCTTACACTGCTTGTTCAGGACTTTTTTCTTGAAGCATGATTACAAAATGCTTGTGTAATGCTCTCATTTTCCCCCCTTAACATTTCACCCTTGCATTTTTCACCATTCAATTATGGCTAAATGTGTCTTTAAGGGTGTATTAAGAGTGTGGTTTTGTATAAGTACATTTGTTTTGAGAGGGGAACACATTTTAAACATTTATCTGTAATTAACAGCCATTAGGGGCTGTTTTTATTTTTTTCAAGAAATAGCCCATGTTCATGATCCAGGCAGCTTTACCTTCCCTATTCTTTCATTTTGAGATCCACGGTTGTGTATGTGTTCATGTGTTTATGCTGTTCAATAGGGGAGACTGTAGGTAGAAGAGTAAAAGTCTACCTGGACCTGTTCAGTAAGTGCATAGTGAATAGCAATGGAGCAGGGATAGCTTCTGGCTTTGTGCATCTCTGTGAATCAGCTTTCATTGCATTCACCACTGAATGACAAGCAGACACAAAGGCAAGCACAGTCCCAAGGAGAGGCAAAAGAGAAGAGAATTGTGGTGGCAGAGTGTAGTGAAGGCAGACAAGGTCAGAAAGCTCTAAAGGAAATGAAACTCAATCCTACTGCACCATTAGCTGGGGGAATGGCAATTCTGGAGCAGGTTTTTTTTATTTTTTATTTTTTTTAACTGGAGGCTAAACAAGGGATTGTTACCAGACAGCACAAACAAATATCCTCTTTCTGTAAGAAGTTGGTCAGCCTTCCTAAACCTTTAGTAACAGGACAAGGTTCTATATACTGTTAATACCAGTGAATAATATGCAGACTGTTGTATTTCTTAAATTACAGTGAAATATTTTGAGAACACAACTATTTGCAAACAGATTACTGATGATACAAAGATAAATGTGTGTGGTTTTGAGTGTGTTTGTGTGTGTCTGTGTGTATGTTTGTGTGTATGTGAAAGAGAGAAAGAGAGAGAGAGAGAGAGAGAGAGAGAGAGAGAGGGAGAGAAAAAATACACATTAATATTTTCTTGACATTGTAAATAATGTGTGTTCTCTATTCATTATCATTAGAATAGATGTAGAACAACAGCATGGTGACCTAATACCTGCGAGGATAGTGAAATTAGTTCAATTATAATAAATTAATGAAGTGATAGCCTGTGAGATAGATAGTGATTAGGTTGGCGGGCTTATTTTTCAGAATTAGTAAAATGCACAACATCTAAAATAACAACGCATCGGACATAGTAGCTTTATCAAATTTGTTTTATCTCCCCAACAGGACCACATGCCTCACCTGGATTAACAAATAGGTAATTGGCCATTATGTTTTTCCTGTTACCTAGGCTGAATTCACTAAATGCTACATTAAGATTAACATTATAATCACCCTAGAACACCGCTATCACCCCAGGTTTGTGTATTTGACTTGTGTATTCCACTGACAGCAGGTGCTACATTACTCCAGTTTGGCCTAAGGTGAAATGCAAAATAAGGCCTGCCTACAAGGGGGAGCGTAAGTGACCCATAATTGGGTGATGCAAATAAACAATGTAGCCTAATAAATAATGCTAATGCGTGAACATTGTAGGAATTCAGATTACGCTCTATTACCGCCTAAATTCGTCTTAAACTTAAAACTACTGCTAAGTTAAGACTGTGTCATATTGAAGTTGGTGAGGCAGTGTAACAAAATAAAAGTCAGTTGCTTGTCAACTGACTGGAGGACAAACACTGAGCTAGCCTAATCTGCTTATGTGATAAAGACAGACACTGGTCTCTAATAACCAATATCGTACTTTTCCCTTTCTAATTACGCATCTGTTTTAAGCGTTTCTGTTTAGACGCTGCATATTTGTGGTTGACTTTGCAGAGCATGTAGCCTCCACACTACACTCTCAACTAAAATATTCTGTGCTTGTACTAGAAGAGGGTCAGTCCAGTTTTTATTCCCAGCGAGCTGTCAAGAGCTTTGGACACAACAATGGCGGTGTGTGTGTTCCACTGAGGCGATGGCATGGCTCTGTTTTGATATGGCAAGCATGGTCAGTGACTGTGTAGTGTCAACACAAGTGCGTAAGCAGGGGCGTGTTCCATAGTCTTCGTATAAAGTATGTTATGACTGCCTGAGATCAGGTGACCCAGGCTTTTTTTTTTCATTGCTCCATTCTGACTAACTTCCACGATGTCAATGCAGACACATGTAATGCGAAAAACCAGGTTAGGTCAAACGATTGAATACCAGTTTGATTTTTTTCTTACCCAACCCAAGAGATAAGTGAAAAGCTTCTTTGGACGGATCAAAGTAAGAAGTCAATAAGGAGGGTGTTTTGTATCGCTGCTCTTGTGTACTGTGGGTTTTATTTGTTTTTTTCTCTTCCATTTGCACATGAAACATCACATTCCACACTAATATAACGTGATCTGCTCAGTTTGGAGGGATTGCACCTAAAACCATTTCTTGCTTGCTAACTAATGCATAATGTTAATGGTTGTCAAGGTGTGGAAGTACAGTTTATGTTCTCTTTTGCATTCAGTGGCTTTGTAAAACAGGATTTCAAAATGCTTAATCCTGACCTGTAGTATAGCTCCACATTATAACATCACAACATAAACTTAAAAACAAATATTGCTACTGGAAGTGCTTCCCTGAGCCCCTGCATGGCTGCTGTTACGTCAGCACTGAAATGGCAGCAGACCTTCAATAGGTCTGTAGGGTGCAGAGTGGGGGAAGGGCCAGATAGATCAATCACATGGACATAGCTGCTCTCATCCATCCACACCCACAGATAAAGCTGTGCGGTTGGGTTGCTCCTTCGTCATGGCCGTAAGTCCCCTTTATGTCACTCCCAGGGTAAAAGACAATATCACCTTCGAGAAGAATGTCCAGTTGCCATAGCATTCCACAACAATGCTGTCCACTTACAATACCCAAGCCCTAACCCCTGACCCTCTCTGTCCAGCCCACGCATCATATTTCCACCCTGGGGCTGCTGCAGAAGTGACACAGTGGAGCAGGTCCAGTGGTAGGTTGGACATTTTAGATTGCACCTTTGCATGCTGGCTGGCCATGGCTTGACTATTTTCCTGAGACAAAATGGCGAGATACTGAGAGTCGTATTGATCTCTGCAATATTGATTTCTCTCTTGTCTGCTATTGGGGGTTGTTTTTCCATAGAGAGAGCGGCAGCGAACCACAATTAGGTAGTACTGCACTGGAATCTTAGTGCCATAAAGTAGACCTTGATTTGTACAAATTTCAGACATTTGCACTGAACTGACCATCAGTTGTGCACAATTGTGGGAATTTACTTGTTGGCGCATGCAGTTAAGAGCTTAACTGCAGCTTAGAAGCACAGGCAATTTTGCAAAACATGGTCATTTGAAAGATATTTCAGATGGCTCTGTTTGACAAACCTTTCAGTCTTTCCTATGTCCCTCATTCCTGTTAGTTTTGCATAAACAAGGTTTGACTTTTACCATTTATTGACAAATTCTCCATGCTTTATGTGCTGATACATTTTGAAATGGCTGCAGAATGTTAATCAAGAGATCTTTTCAATTGTGAATCACTCATTGCTATGTATGGCGCTGGAAATATTGGGAAACATTGTGGTTTCAAGAAACTTCTGTGCTTGTCTTCTCTTAAATTTAATAATGATGTCCTCTTCATGAGTGTGAATCACAAAAATCTGTCTCTTATCAAGAATTAGCACACAGGAGCCATTGCAAATCCCAAACACAAATGCTGGCGTTACTCTCCAAGGAGGCCTTGCCTTGCTATAGCGAGACGATGGTGTAATTATGGCGAGATAGGTAGAGTGGAAACGCCCTGTTTGTTAGTCATCGCTGGAACTGTGTGATAGTAATAATCTTTTTATGAGTCTGAGTGGTAAAAACATGGCGAATCCCAATGACACATCCTGGGGATCCTTTTTGAGGAAGCCCTGCCTTCGCCGGGCTGAGGTGTAATTATGGCCTGGGAGTGATAAGGCTCTGTTTGAGTGGCGCAGGGAGAGCGTTGCTGGCCCTGCGAGCATGTATCGATGTCAGGGTTTACCTCAGGGGTGAGCCGGCGAGGGCAGAGACTCAAAAGCTTCCTCCACGTGAGCGCACGCACATGGCCGCTCTGTTTACAAACACTATCCTGGCATTCCGCAGCGAGAGAGGCAAGTGAGATGTTACGTAACCATCCCGAAGCGAATAGCATCTCTTCCCGCCTCTCGCTCGGCTGCTCCCGCTACGCTCGGGCAATCTATTTGAATGTCGTTGTCGCTGGTGCTGCCGCTAGAAGTGAAAAGTGAGAAAACAATGAAAAGGCAAAGGCAAGCGTCTAGCTCAGAACGTGGCGACACTGACGGCAAACGGCTTTCTAGGTTACCGCCGCTCTGACAGCGCATGGCCTCCTGAGCCGGTGAAGGCCTCGATAGTGCCAAACTTTTAGTTTTACTGTAATATGATGCGGTATTCAATTCAAAGATTGGACAAAGATCACATCAGTGTTCATGGAATGTACTTTCGTGGAATGTACGCGCCTCTTCACATTTAAATTTAAAGACTTGGAAACAAACCTACAATATTTGCTAGATTTCATGCAGTGTGTCAACGCTTAAACTCTACTTGTATGTGCACAGACATTACTGAAGGACTATTTTGGTCAAGGACACATCTTTCAAGTTGGTTTCAAGTCGGCATTGCACTGCTTTGATGTGATGGACATGGTACGAGTAAGTGTTAATTCACTGGTAAATATGGTCTTTCCAAAATCTGGGGGATCACTGAATTAAGGTTTATTTGTTGAGAAAACTTGGTTTGACCAGTAAACTTAGTGCACCTTCTCCCCAATGCTAGAACTAAAAAATCTCTGTTGTGAATTTATGTGTAAGAAAAATGTGAGAGGAGGCTACTAAAAAAGAAGGGAAGTATGAAAGTATGCAGACACAAATGCTGGTGTTGTCCTGATGGAGGATGGAAGATGCCTCCTCCCTGTTTCTGACCCTAGGCAAGCCAATATGTAGCTTGCAACATATAGGTGCGACAAGGTAGCATACTTGCACACTCACAGGCCATCAAGATGCCTTGCAAGCCTAATAAGTGACCTAACCTCAAGCTAGGGTCTGACACGCACAGTCAAACTCTGTGAAAATGTAAAGAGGTCAGTCGGTTCCGGTTAAATTAAGTCTGTGGACACAGGGGAGATTCTTCAGCTGACTAATCCTAGAGAGAGAGGTTAACCGGCAAATTTTCCTTTTAGGACCAAAAGAGGAGGACGATAGCCTTTCGTATGCGGCTTGTCACAATGCATCTTTTGATCAAAATAAAGCTGGGCTAATTTAGGTCAAGATCCGAAAAGGAATTTCCATAACTAATGCCTCTGTCACATGTTCTGCAAAGCTCCTGCATGATAGTGGAATCTCAAAGGGCACCATGCCAATCTAAACAACTGCCTCTGATGGCTGTTTGGCCTGCTCTAAAATGGCTGTCAGATATAGCCGGTTTGCTCCTAGGAGCTGTCACTGAAAAGGTTAGGCCCTATGGCCCCCCGTTGTCTACACAAGGAGCACAAAGAAAGACAGCTGGCCCTGAATGTCATTTAGAAGCGTAACCCTACCAAAGGCTTTGAATGACATCACTAACTACTTCTGAAGGCTTCAAGTGGCCCAGGCTCAATATTAGGTTTCCTCTGTGGAATGTACTGGTGCAGCAGCTGGTGTCTTTCTGAGCTTTACTCCTGAATAATGACAATGCGTCATGTGTTTTATGTCCATGAACGTATTTACATTGGGGAATTTTCAAAGTCCGATTGGAGCACTGGCTCTGAATGGAAAGAGAGTCGTGGATGAAATGATATGCAGCGATCTGATATGATTCCACTACAGTGATACCTGTAATCAAACCTCATCTACTCAGATGACAGTCCTACAGCTGTGGCAGACTTTTACAGAAGACAGAATAACAGTTTTTGTGCGGAAAAGCACCAGTCAGTGCTACATAGTGGAACATGATTGATGATTCTCTGCCGTATTTGAAAAACATAATTTGTCTAAGTGATCACTAAAACAATATCCAGACCGTGTTTGAGAAATGGTCCTCATCATAGAAAAATGGATGCATGGCTGATGAATTGCTGAGGGGCGTGAGATGCTGTGAGGGGTCTAGATGCCCTTCCATGGAAGCCATGAATCACAGAAAATATCCCTCACTCAGAAGGATTTGTGATCTCTATTCAACGAGTCACGTGCTTCCCACTCAGTGGAGGGAAAGAGGGAGCTTAGCAACAGTGGCTTAGGTCAGGCTGCTTGGAAACCAATGAGGGAAAGAATATCAGCACATTCTCTATCCAGATGACAAAAGAGCACATTGGAAATATTTCTCATTCATTGTTATCTTTGGCTCTGCAGTCGATCTTTGATTTTACATTTTTAGAATGGAAGAGGGAAGGAAACCAGATGAACAAGCTCGACTTCCTTTTGATCACAACAAGCAACTCTCCTCTTCTGGCTCCTTGGGTTAGCTCCGTCTTCCATGTCACTGAGATCTGTCCTGGTATTGAGTCCATTAAGAATTCCTCCACTGCCATCTGTGTGTGCCATGTTTTAATTTCCCCTCTTACAATAATGTTTCCCTTTGCTCTGTTTACTGTTCACCTCCGCTTCCTGTTTAATTGGATGCTGGTTTGGATTTGGATCATGCAAACAGAAAGGGAATATTTGCTAAATAAATGTGCCTGTGAGCTAAGCACATGCCAAGACCTGCAGGCTAACAGGGAATTGAAGAAACATGGGGATAGGAGTTGGCTCATCAGTTGGCTTGGTGTGTGCATTTTCCATCTCATGCCAGACTGTATTAGTGGGGAAAATTGTCATGACGAAGGAAAAGGTCAGGGAAAAGTATTCAACTCCATATATCACTACTTCAATTGAAAACACTTACAGTATCTTTGTTGCTAAGGCTCTGAGAGGCACATTTAACAGAATACAGATTTAGCATAGTAACTGTAAAGGACAGTTTGAGCAACCAACATCAGTAAGTGGGATACAGAAATGTATTATTCCAGGTTCTACAGCTCACAACGTTTCTAAAATGCAATTTCAAAGGTGTTGATCTGCACAAGTGCAAATGTAGGTTTCTGAATATGTGGCACTATTGATTTACTGGCAGGATCAATGCGTAAAGCACATGTGCACACCACGGCAAAGCAGCCTATTCTCCAGTCAGCCGTGCTGGGGTAATGTTTAGACCAGATGGGCTTTGGAGCGCTAATAAGATGGTCGCCATGGCTACCCTGCACTCTGAAAGAAATTAACTTTGCACTGCGCACAGTTCATCAAGTTAGTCAGATATATTGACTGTTGCATAGACAAAGGGTTGGTAGGAAGGAGACAGGCAGCTAGGAAGGAAAAGTGCAGCATTGTGAGGGGTTGGGGGTAGGTTATTGGGTTTCTGTGTGTTTTGTGCGCTCAAGAGCTCACTTCTTAATTAGAGCCTGCATGTGATGCAGCTTGGAGGCAAAGAGAGATATAGGTTTAGACTCTCTGTACAAGCTTTGCACTCACCCATGGTACAGTGTTCTTAGTTTTCGCAGGTTCTGCTGGCTCAATTGGGAAAAACCAAGACATGACATGCCTATAATTTGGTCTCGACTAATGATCAACTATTTTCTACTATCAGGATTAACTTATTCTGGGAAACAGTCAATTTACATTGACATGAATGGAAATAGCTCTGTTCTACTGACACGGTTTTTGTATTTCTCATCATGATGCGTTTACAGAGAGGTGTGGTGTCAGCAGTTGTTTGGCTGGTTTCAGTATGACTCGAATCATAAGGTTAAGCTAAATCTCTGTTAAAACTAAAGATAATATATATATCAATATAGTATTGTGCTTTTTCCATGATGCTTTGAAATGTAGGCTTCATTGTTACAAATAAATGTAGAATGCTGAATATAAGACTGAATTGAAGTGTAGTAGTAGCATATAGTAGCATAATGCTTTGTAACAATGTGCGTGTGATGTGGTTGCTGTTGACTCAGAATACCTGCTGAACAAGTTGTATGAGAAATTTGGAGAGGAAGGGCATGTCACCTAGAACAAAAGCAGTTAAACAGGATATTATTCAAATCTGTGTCATGTGAAAAGTCATCTGAAAAAACTAAGCTATTGTCACGTCTCACATTTGCCACTGACATGATGCTCGACCTACTTTATTCTCACATTTGGCACTGATCAGACATTTAACACCACACATCTTAAAACAACACAACAAGCAATATTTTCAACATCAACTATATTAACAATATAATATAATTTGAGATCAATAGCTTGAATACCAGTATCTACTTCAACAACCTCAACACCAAAATCATGTCAGCATCAACTTTAAAATCCAACATTGCTCTAAAGGCCACAGATCCATGACTCATTCCAAGTAAAAACTGTATGCATTTCAGCCTGGCCTCTGTAAACCAGGCTTGACAAAACCAACCAACAACCAAAAGAAAAACAAGCAAACAATGTAAAACGAAAGAAAAACAAAAAGCATGGACCTGATAATGTAGGTTCCATGGAACAACCCAGTCCCATTCAGAAGCTGAGCACTGTCCTTGAGTGTTTCTGAAGCTGCCTTGAAGGCCTGGCCACAAATTCCTGGGTCCTTAACATCGCCACAAATCATTGACACCCAAATTCCCCAGAATAGCACCTTGTGGCTCCTTCCATAGGACTGGTTCACAGCACCCTCCCATAACACAAAGACAAAGCCCAGTGGACCCTGAACAGCAGGACCAGACAGTCCTGGATTGGTGTTTTCAATCATCTTTACTGTGACTTGGTTATGTTTATGGTTTTGGTTCCAGTTAATCTTTCCTCTCTCTACGCTCGCTCTCTTTATCTGTTTCCCCTGCATGGCGTGAGATGCTGCTATAAGCACATCTTATCACTTCCTGACATTTTGGTTCCACTACCAATGTCTGCATATTCAAGGGTGTTAATTTCTTCCACCAAGGTTTGTTTGTGTCTCGACAAAGTCATCCATGACCTTTTTGTCTCGTGACCTCGCCCGTCTACAATATCGAAATGCTGATTTTGCTGACTGGAACACCTCTTGCTGAGTCTATTCTGTTCATTTTACCAAAATACTGTAGGTGCTGCACTTCTTCCTGCTGTGTCTCACTGTGATTGCATCATTCCAGTCTTGCTTGTGTGCAAATTAATTCCTCCATTTGACAAGATAGTTTCAACTTTCCAGCTGGATCTTTTTAGGTTGTTTTTCAGCTTGCCAAGTAAACCATGTGGTGAAAGGAGCTGCTGTTGTAGTTGTCATTATATCCTGGTTTATTCCAATGGGCAGGGGGTGCAACCTCTTACCACTGGCACATGTATTGACCTATGAACCATCACCTATCTATCTACTCTTGTTTGGCTGCCCTTGGCCATAGGAATAACGTGATTTTGAAAACTGAGCGGTATTCCCCTCAAGGACATATACAGGCTCAGTTAACAGACTTATTTTTGAAGACCTTTTTTATTAGAACCTGCCCTGTGCCATGCTGTAGGAATCACTGCTTTTCCGAGGCCAGTTTCCCTAACATGCTGTCGTACATTTTAGTAGAACTGATTAAATATTATTAGTCTGAACACCAGCCATTGCATATTTAATCCATATTCCCAAAAGATCAACCAAACTGATGGGCCATTTACATTCCTACCTACTTAGGCACTTGAATGTTATCCATTAATAGAAAACAAATTCGGTTGATTAAATGGTGCTGAGTAGATGTCAAAGCACAATAAAGGAAGGTAATGAGATGAAGTGATGTGGGAGCACAGGGACTTCAGTGGGAATCTCCACCACTCGGCCACATCTGTCTCGCATTAGACATAAAGAACAATGTGGATTGTGCAGATCCCTTCTTCTGGTGGAGGGGGAGGAGGCTCTCTTGGGATGAAATTACAAACAGAAGTGTATATCCTCTGCGGGTTGAGGTAATCTATTAATCTAGTCCTCAGACCCAAAGAAGAAAATTAAGACAATTTAGAATCACATTCACATGCATTTGAATTTCTATTTAGACACTGACAATCAACCAAGGGCTTAGAAAACGCAGAATATGTGAATGCAGGATTGTTAGATAATGCATATTTCAGTGATACACTGCATCAGTTTAAAATGAAAGGAGATGTCACATTTAATGGAGGGAGAGGGGCACCTAGCTGGTCATCAGCATTAGCCTCCTCAGCAAGTTGGTTGCACTCTTTTTGGTCAGCCAACAAGGAAGAAGAAGGGCCAGAAGAGGGAAGAAAGTCTGTGATCTGTTGTTTCAGGCTGTCATGTGACGCAGCCATTATGTCACAATCTAGTGATTAGGCCACAGTGCAGTCATCAACAGGAAACTACAGTTTCACCTGACACCAAAGCAAGATCTTTGGGTTGTAGGACTCTGTAGCTACATCAGACTCCATCCCCAATGCCCTCTGCAGTTATCAGTGCCACCTAAATGATCCAGAGTCCCAGCATTAACTCAGCATGTTAACTGATACTTCAAATATCTGAATTGCTGTTAATAAATGTCACATTTTCCTAGTAGACACCTGATTTTCATAACCCCTCTCCCTGTGTTTTCCTATCATATCATCTCCCACATTTTGATCAAGTTTCAAAATCTACTCATTTACTATATTTGTTATAAACAGTAACACAAAAATTCAAGGGCCTCAACTATCACTGCTGTTTCTGAACAGCCGACAAAATACGTTACACCAAAAACAGGGTGTTGATGGTGAAGTTATTAGCTCAGTGGAGCCAAATGTGTGAATACCACAAAAAAGAAATGGAGAATTAGAAGATAAAGAAATAGCCCACAGGTCCACCACACACATATACTCCATCAAGCATGGTACTCCAGGCTGCTAAGCACTATACACGTTCATCTACAACAAATAATTGCAGGGTGGCCAGGCATTACAGCCTGTATGTAAAATCAATTACAAAATGTAAATAAGTGTATATTCATTGTTAATTTATACTGGAAAAGTCACCAGAATGCAGGAACTAAGGTCTTTGAATCTTAAAACTTTTGAAGATCTCCCTATTCCCACATCATAATGTAAAACAGAGGCTATGCTGATCTCATTCTGCTGTATTTGCCCCAAATGTGAGGTAGAAGGATCAACCATTAATCAGGGCCAGAACATGCTTTATATCAACAGATCTTTAACTGGATTCACTCTTTGATGTTGGAACATTCACTGTCTGAAATGGAGTAACATTACATTTCAAAATGACTTCACTTTCAGTCTTGGAGGGCAGAAAAAGGTGACCCCCTGCCCACACAATAAGTTGCAGTAAACACTAATTAGGTCCGCATTTCCAAACTTTCCCTTTCTCCTCTATTCATATGCGGATGTAGATACGATAAACTGCGAATTGTCAAGAGGGAAGAGACAATTACCAGCCCACAATAGATAGGAATGAGCCAAACCCTGTGGCCCTCCTAATTTAAGAAATGGCAGCCAGCAGCTTGAGGGGAAAAATGGTTGTCCTCAGTGATTTTCTTTGGGAATGGGTCTAATATAAACGTTGCCACTTTAAGGCATGCCTGGGGAAAGAATTGTGAAGG
>OMOV01000391.1:2016-17417 GCA_900312565.1 Beryx splendens
CTGCTCTGGGCAAGATGTTTATGTAAAACTACACCTTTCTTCTCAGCCTCACGTTGTGATTTAGGCTGAGAAGAAAGGTGTAGTTTTACATAAACATCTTGCCCAGAGCAGCTTTAACATTCTCTGTGAAAATGTTTGGAAGGCACCGGATTATTGCTGCTGTTGTATATCAGTGTGCAGCAGCAGACCTTTCCTCTGGTCCAGAAATCAGACCTTGGCCATCTGGTTTTGTTCAGGGAGTTAAACTGCTCATGAACCCCGCCCTTCGACCCCTAGCCGTGACCTCTGCCGATCACACATTGTTGTATCAGTCAGAGGTTAAAACACTCTGCACTTTTAGTTGTTGTACATGTCACAGTGATGGACACCCCCGGCCCCTGCTCCTACACATACCTCCCACCTTAAACTCAAACCAGCTTGGCAAACATTATTCCGGCAGTTAGTGTCATTGCTGAATTCCATGTGAAGGTCGGGGAACTACTTCAAAGGTCCGCACGTCAGACTGATTTGTCCCCAACAGAGACTTGTAAACTTGGTGTTAGCTCTTCCAAAATGAACAACACAAAAATTGAAATCCCAAGATGCTTTTATTCAGATATTCAGGACTTGAAAAGAATGTCAACAACATGAGTATTTACTTCAGTAACTTTGCTCCTTCCAGGTGTGATAGGTGCAGATGTGAAAGGCTTCCACCTGCCCTGTGAGGACCAGCCCATCAGCTCACGCATGGCGATGATCTGTGGGACGTCTACCTGTCACATGGCAGTGAGTGGTTCAGAGCTGCATGTCTCCTGTTATCAAAAGTGTTGTTTCCAGACATTGCAGTTACAACAACAACATTTTCTATAGTGCTTTTCAGGGTAATTTATATATAATTTATGTATTTATTTATAGGGGACATCATGACATTATGTAATGTATTTAATAACATGGATATAGTTGTAAGATCCAGAAGTAAAATTCCCCTGTTTTGTTTCTGAGAAGCAGTCCAGCAGTGTTTTGTTCGGACGCTTACACACAATCTTCTTCTGAGAAGATGATGTCATTACATGACTAATCCAAGCCCATCCAATAACTGATCATATACTCAACACACTGTTTATGAAAATAGGCCCTCTTTCCGCTTGAATGTGACTTTACTTCTCTGAGGTGATGCACACTAATCCTGCTACACAGATAAGTAATCTGTCAAAATAAATAAGATAAGTCTTCCTCCCCATTCATAGTGATGACCGGGCCATGCTGAGTTACATTCATATCCTAGAACTTGAATGTTATGTACGGGGGAAAGATGTATTAGGTCACACTTCTTTCACTGCAATTTTATTTTATATAGACTCTAAGTACTCTTCCCACACAGCCAATCAGCAGTCGCTGCATGAGTAATGACGCTGAGAGAAGCTTTGAATGTATGTTACGAATAGTAGTTACTACTTGTTTTTGTAGAGCAGTGCACGTGTGTTTTGTATGTGTAATCACTGGTTATATGTCTATGTATTTGTATTAATAGTAATCTTAACAGAAGCACCGTGTGTTTTACCTGTTTCAGATCAGCCAGCAACCTCTGTTTGTCCCGGGGGTTTGGGGACCCTGCCTGTCTGCCATGGTGCCTGACATGTGGCTCAACGAGGGAGGCCAGAGTGCTACAGGGAGGCTGGTCAGTCCACCGGCCCCTAGGCTCTGTAAAGCTTTATGGATGGGTGACATAAACGCATGGTGCTACTGACCCCCATCAGCCCGGCATTAACAGCGGATTGTATTAGGATAGAGCAAAAATGCATAAAATCTAAGTGTAAATGTACACGTTTGGCCACATTAACAGCAAAGTGTCTCCACATATAGACACTATGTAATTGGAAGTAAGCTTTCACATACAGATCCAACGAGGAAATGCACACGTATCAAACGGGGGGCACACAGCTCAGATATAGGAATGGGCGATATGGTTGAAATCAGTATCATGATAATCATAAGGACTTTTTTCGATATTGATATATATCATGATATGGCTCACGTATGCAAAATCTTGTTTTAAATAATCAAATTAAAGTTTGTCCCATTGAACTGAATGGTAATGTTAAATGTGATGGCCAACAATTTGTGAAATTTTCAAATAATATTCCTTAAAATGTTTCATACCTCATTTTGTCCGAGTTTTTAAACAGAATTTTCTTATTATCATCATTTCAGGCATCACCATATTATCACGATATGATTCCACTGAAAAACAATAACTGATAATATTGAATTATCGCGCAGCTCTAGTTGTGCTATACTTGTCCGAAATTTATTGTCATGACACTCGCGGATAGGGCACAAACAAAGCGAGGCATTTACTGTCAGTTTTAGGGAAATTATGAGAGGAAGTGCCGAGCAGTCGGTTTTGCGAGGGAAAGAGAAATCCGATTTCACTGTGTATGCTGGAGTCACCATTTAATTTCAGGTTTAAATGTAATCTAGCTAAATCACATCGAGACATAATCCAGATACAAGATGCATGTTAATGCCAGATGTAAACAGGGCCGTTCTTACACACAATCATTTGGTCAGTGATTTCAGATTTTTAAATAGTACAGACCTGATTTGGATGGCTCACAAAGTTTGGTCTTTTTTCGTTCTGTGCAACTTTCCCTTGATCTCTGTTGGTTGCTCATAGATTTTGCTAGAGAAACCAAGGAAAAGCTATGAGGTAGACTTTTAAGTCATAGAACAGCCATAGAATCACCATGAACAGATGCATCAAGCCTCCATGAGCGATAGGCTAAGTTGCACGTAAGCTGTTTCATTTCCGATCCTTCCTATGACTTTTCTGCTCTGACCCTGTGTCCCTCCTCCCTCCCTCAGATTGACCACATGGTGAAGGGCCACGCAGCCTACTCCCAGCTCCAGGAACAGGCGCAACTGAGGTCAGCTAATGCAGCTAGGGCTGGGCCTCCCAAAAACCTGTTAGCACCACAGTCATCTTGTCCAGCTGACTTTTGATGCAGCTTAGGAAGCTTAGAAATGTAGTAAGGGTGTGTGCTGTGCGTCTCCAAATTCTCGCAGCTGATTATTCTGTTGCTGCTGGCGTGTCTAGCATGAAAACATAAACAAGAGTCTGTGTTCACAAATACCAGTCACACATATGGGCCTTGTTATTGAGGTACCCTGCTGTGACTAGTCTCCAGAATGTCCCTATACGCCGCTATCATTTTCAGTTCAACTCTTATTTCATTTTCATTTTAATGTCTATCTCAAGTACTTGCCCATGCAGCTCTAATTCCTCCTATGTGGATCATAGTAGCCTGGAATTACTCACACAATTAGTTTGCAATTACTCATGCACCAACCTAACCGAAGACTAGACCGCCGTGTCATCATTTCCTGTGTGTAACGACTGTAGTAAAGTAGATACACCGCGCTAAAGGAGAAGTGCTGCTTTAAATTAGCGTAGGATCCATGAAAGATGAGACGTCACACTCTCTCCATTAAAAAAATGTCATCTTTATTATGATACGGTTGCTAGGACCTTCATCAGTGTGTAGTGATGTGATTGGTGGTGTTGCTTGTTGCCGTTTTTCCTACTTTTTTCATTATACATTACCAATCAATAGTCTGGACACACCTGATTGAATGTACTGTTTTTCATTCTCTTAAAGCCGTTTGGATCTAAAGGCTTCTGCTTAAATGCTGGTAATTTGTTTTTTAGACAAATATAAATGGTGAAGTTGATGCCTAATGTGTGAATTTCTTTCCAAAGTCTTTGCCTTTCCATCAAGGCAAAGGGCGGCTGCTTTAAAGAATCTAAAATATAAGATAGTTTTGATTTAACTCTTTTTTGGTCGCTGCATAATTCCATTTGTGTTATTTCATAGTTTTGATGTCTTTACTATTATTCTAAAATGTGAAAAATAGTAAAAATAAAGAAAAATGTGCTGTGTCCAAACTTTTGACTGGGAGTGTATCTGCTCCCTGTCTGTTATTAGCAGCATTTCTTAAACAAATCATCAGCATCCAAAATGGGCAGTTTTTCTGAACAGGACTGAATTTCTCCTTGTCCATCCATACTCTTAACAATTCATGATGTTGGCTACTGTCCGTCTGTTGATCCAGATTTCGCTTAACCGGTGAGAACGTCTACACCTACCTGAACACCCACCTGTGTTCCATGGCTAAGGCCCAGTCTCCTGTTGACCTGCTGGGCTCCGGTCTTCACCTGTGGCCGGACTTCCATGGCAACAGGTCTCCACTGGCCGACCCCACCTTGAAGGGCATGGTGAGGGGACGGGGCACAGGGCTTGAGACCCGCTGACATGTAATATTACAATGCAGAGCAGGGGTCTTCAACCTTTTTTTTTTTACCCCATGGAACCCCCTAAATTACTTTTGTGTTTGCATGAATCTGAATTCATGGCAGAGCTGAAGGTTGGAAACATTGCATGTTGGGTGACTTGTGTTTTGCAGGTGATCGGACTGTCGCTGTCCCCAACCCTAGATGACCTGGCTCTGCTCTACTTGGCCACTGTGCAAGCTCTGGCTGTGAGTTCGCTGTGTTTTCGTTTTCGTTTCGTTTTTGCATGTGCCTCTGTGCCTCTGGCTTATATCATATACCTTTAACCACAATGAAAGGTTGTATCTCCCCCCCCCCCCCCCCTTGTCTTCTTCTCTGGTTTCAGCTCGGTACGCGTCATATTCTGGAGGCCATGAAGGAGGCAGGACATGACATCACAACCCTCTTCCTGTGCGGAGGGCTGAGCAAAAATCCCCTCTATGTACAGATTCATGCCAATACTACAGGTATGAAATGATAATAAGGGAGGGGGGATTACAGGTGTAGAGAGTGTTTAATATTGCAAATGACAAATTAGATACAGAGGCATTTCACCCAAAATACATCAGAACTTAAATTTATCCCAGCCTTCACGGTTGCTGCTGCAAGAATTACTAGAACTACTAATATAAGAATTTCTACTATTATAAGAATGCTATCTTGAAAACTAACTTTTTTCCTATTTCAACATTTCACTGGGCTATATTTAACTTCACTGATTATGATGCAAGGGGAAGTGAGAGAGAGACACTAAATATACATTTACATGGAAATTCTTAGGGCAATCCAGAAGGTTAGCTTTTTTCATTTCTTTCTGGCCTGTTGTTTTGCATGTTCAGGGCTGCCTGTGGTGCTGCCTGACCAGACGGAGGCTGTGTTGGTCGGAGCAGCAGTCCTGGGTGCATGTGCATCGCGGGACTACAGCAGTATACAGGTGGAGAGCAACACAGACACAAGTTAACCGGGGTCAGGAATTAACAGGGGCTCGGGGCAAAAATACCCTTGAAAGGTCATAAAATGTTTGTGAAATTAAGAATGAGGAGCCAAAGAATTCCCCCTAAACTAGGGATAGCCTTTTTTGCATTTCACCCCATTCACATTTTTTCATTGAGATTTCATTGTCTCCTGTGGGCCACCGTAGCTGATTCATGTGAGCCTGTGACCAGCACGTTTGGTTTTTGATCAAAAAACAACAGAGCACCCAGCCTGAAGCGGTAGAAAATATCTCTGATTGTTAGGTGATAGTATATTACGATTCAAATTAAAGCAAATCTTAACGGTGCAAATTTAGTGTTTATTTGCCAATATGCAATGCAAATGTGTTATTTCATATTCAATATAGTTGGCTCCAAAATGCCCCAAAAATCAGATTTTAAAAAAGTACATTTTGTACCCTGATGTAGCCACACACACACACACACACACACGCACACGCACACGCACACGCACACACACACACAGAAACCTTGTATTTGGCACAGCACAGATTAGATAGTTATTGACTCTGTGCTTCCATCTGCTGGAACTAGAAAGGGTAAAGTGCCGTCTCGGCTTGCCTCTGTCTCAGAGGAGAGCCAGACTCGTGCACAGTGGGCGTAAGATATAAAGGAGACAATTAATCTGTGGAGGTCTGCGGCATCTCACTAGCAGAGCTCGTGGCACAAGGGAACGCCGAGCCCTTAAGCCAGATATGCTAAAAATAAGACGTTATTGTTTGGACTAGGCTGCACCTGTCAACCCATTTTCAGTCATAACTATCCAGGCAGTTGTTGTTGTCTGATCCGCGGAGCTGGACACAGTGAACCGCCCGGCTTATGGAGGGTTAGACCGGAGAGAGGCCCCACACTGCATAAGTCATAAAGTCACAGCCACAACCGCTGGAGTTGGCTGGTGTTCGTACTGGAACTGGGTCATGCCTGCCCTAAAAACTGAATGTGCATGGAATGATTTATTGAGTGGTGTTTTTCTGTACAATGCATGTTTTAGGAGGCAATGGAGAAAATGGCTAAAGTGGGAAGAGTTGTTCGGCCTGACCAGGAACTCCAGAGGTGAGACAGTTGTGGGTTTCTTTTACAAAGCATCGCGTGAATGTTATATACTATAAAAGTGATATTTGTGTTTGATTTAACGAGCCACAGGATAACAAATGTATGCATTTGGACTAATGAAATGCATCACTCACGAAATATGGCATTCTCCTCAATTAGAATGCCCTAACTTCCACAGTTTTGGTGTCATCGGACACTAACATCATGTCATATAATGTACATTAGAGAGAGACATCTTTAACTGCAAGCTCAAGACCTACAGTTTTAGCCTTGTTTCTTCATAGGAACTGCTAGATTGTTTTTTATCTTTTATTTTTCCCTCTTATTCTATCTATTGCTTTTATAGATTATAGATTTTTTTCCTTTCCGTTGTTATACTCCCCATCTATTTTTATTATTCCGTTTGTTTTTTTGTTGTCTCTTGTTACCTCTACCACGGAGGTAATGTTTTCGTCTGTGTCTGTCCATCTAGCCGTCCGTCAGTCCATCTGTTAGCAGGATATCTCAAAAAGTCGGTCACAGATTTGCACAAAACACGGTTGGTTATGGGCCAAGGAAGAACTGATTAACTTCTCATGTCGACTGGCCAAAAGGGGATGTGGTTTTGGGCAAAAGGTGGTTGTCACACATGGCGGAGGTCTGTGCTGTACTGAGCACATTTTCTAGTTTTTATTGTTACTTTCCTTTTTAATTTGTCTTTTTTATGCATTTTATTGTTGTTTATGCAGCTTTTATTTTACTGTGAAGCACATTGCAGTGCATTCAGTGTTATGAAATGTGCTATATTGATTGACTGAGTTACAGAAACTACTAATTATGTGAGAAATACGGAGACTGAGCACTACCTGCAATTTAATTTGTCTCAAGGTGTAACTAAAATCTACAATCTAAGCAGTAAACATCAAGTGAAAGCCAGGTTAATGAAAGACCTATTGGGTGCAACTGAAGTGTGTAAGATGCCTGCATGTTTTGTTATCATGCAAAAACAAAACATACTGTGCTAATTATATAAAATTTGCATAACTAAGCTTTGTTTGATGCCAGATGTTTTACATTCTGGTTTTGTTTTTGTTTTTTTGCAGCTTCTATGAGAGAAAGTACAAGGTGTTCCTGCGCCTCTTCGCCCACCAGAGGGAGTATCAGGCCCTCATGGACCACCGGTGACACCCTGTAGGTGGGGGGGAGGCCTCGCTGGATCTGAGTCTCTGTGACGTAACAGTGATGATGAGTCAAGGGAACGGAGACAGAAGACAAGTGGAAAGTGTACACTGTGCTGCAATACTTGATATCAATAACAATCCAGTTTAAAAAATAACAATTTTCTCAATAACCTGGAGGAAAATATCTCCTAGATTGCCTTGGGCTGGATGTCTGTCGGCAGATTCTGAATGTCTGATTTCATAGCAGATTTCAGACATGCAGCATTTCAGACATTACAGGAACCAGACGACAAGAGGAAAGACCCCAAGAAGGAAGTAGTGACAGCCTCTGTCTGTCTTTTAGATCCACCGCTGCTGTGCGGCCTGAAGGCGGCGAGGAGCGAGTGCAGTGATATCTCCACAGATTTTACACTGTTTGCCTGGCCTAACCATAACTGCGACACAGTGTTATTTAGCAACAGCCGCTGAGGTCCATTGAAAATCAAGTACTGTCACCTTAAAATATATTTCTAATAAATGATTTAGATTATGGAATTGTGTCCCGTGCTTTTCACAGTCACCCCAAGATAATGTGTTGTGATGTATAATTTACAGTGCGTTTTAACTCAGCAGTGACGCTCATTCTCTTTTAAACACCCTGTGCATTGTTCTCTTTATATCTCTCTTCATTGCACGCTCATTTTATCAGTTTGATCCTCATGCATTTCCCCCGCTCTCCCGCTTCCCTTTCCTCTCTCTAACGCCTCTACTGGTGTCCTTAAACCCTCCTGTCCGCTGGTCCCAGTGAGGTGCCTGCTGCCAGCGCTGCCCAGGGTCAAACATGATGATAATCTCTTCACCGATGTAGTCGTCCCGGTGAGAGGAACGCCAAATCCCACACAGCTGAGTTAACAGCCGGCATCAAACAGGACTATCTACCCAGATAAACAGATGAAGGAGGGAGGGAGAGGGAGAGTGCTGCTGGCCAAACTAACAGATTCATACAAGTGTCGCTGGCTTATGGTGGCCAGAATGACAGAGTAATGAAGTGAAGTGGGGAAAAAATGAACAACCTTAGTGCTGTGCTGAAGTTTTTTATTTGTTCTTTTCGCTCGAACATAAGGCACCACATTGGGTTGATTCAGACTAACTCAACCGTTAGAGTACAGATGCAACACAGTCCGTAAGACTTTCATTGAAATGAAGTAGTTTTGGCCATCAGCGAATCACTGAATGGACCAAATATCAGGGACAGCTTCCTGATATTGAGTTGCACATTCCACGTCTCAGTTTGTCTCGAGGCTTAAAAATCCATCTGTTGCTCATCTGCTTCTCTTTATCTGCCTCTCCTCCATTGTGACTGGCTTAGATTTAATAAGGGAAATCAACCTGCAGTGTCCCTGGTATTTGGTACATTCAGTGTATTCCACAACAGCATCCCCAGAGGTAAATAATCTGTGTTGAAAACAGGCTACAAAATGAATGTCACAAATTGGTAAGGCAAAGATTGAAAGCGGGATGATTAGTTATTACATACTAGCTAACCTAATTCAACCCTATAGATGTACAGAAGGAGGTGAGAGCCCAGGCAGGACAAGCCTCTATCCCTGAGTCAATAGCATCAGCTTGCTGTAATTCGGTATTGCTCTGTATGAACAGCACCATAGTGGGGAAGGCAACTGCGCCCCTCTTTCTCTTCCTGTGGTCCTATAAGAGATGCTTCTGGGAAAATGTAGATATATATATATATATATATATGAAAATGCTGTCAATGCTATTCTTTATATATTAAAAATATCCCACCCTACCCCTCCCAAAAGGAATTCACCCTCAGAAAAATAGGCAGAACTTTGCACCTTTTGTTACTGGGACTGTACAATTTTTGATTTTTTCAGTTTTAAGCATTAGTAAATTATGTTTCTTAAGGTACAGCCCATGTGATAAAAGGTGCCTTTTAGTGAGTGCTGAATATCAGCGGTGCCTCTGCCTAACTCATGGCTGAGGTGTGTAGCGCAGGTACTTCTTCCCAGACGGCAGGTCTTTGGTGTAGACGCCGGCCGGGAACAAAGAGGCTGCCTCCTCCTCTGGCATGCTGGGAGGGACCATCACACTGTCTCCAGGCTGTGGGGAGAGAAAAGCCAGAGAGAAAAAATGATGAGTTTATTATTGCAGCAAGGCCACTGAAATTCCCATTGTCACCGTCTCTCTTCCTCAGACACACAGAGTCAGCAACAAGAGTCTTGATGTGTTTTGCCTTATATGAGGAATACATGATTTATAACAAATATAAGAAAATGTAAAAGGTATATCAGTGATGGCTGATGTCAGGATTTTTAACCTTGGCAACATTACACTACAGGTCAAAAGTTTGGACACAAATTTTCTTTATTTTTACTATTTATTAACACAAATTGAATAATGCAGTGATCAAAACAGTGTTAAATCAAAACTATCTTATATTTTAGATTCTTTAAAGCAGCCGCCCTTTGCCTTGATGAGAAGGCAAAGGCTTTGGAAAGAAATTCATACATAGGATCAACTTCACCATTTATATTTGTCTAAGAAACACATTTCAAGCAATTAAGCAGAAGTCTTTAGATCCAAATGGCTTTAAGAGAATGAAAAACATAGAACATTCGATCAGGTGTGTCCAAACTTTTGACTGGAAGTGTACGTGTTAAGACATGTACCGTACTCTGGTAAATAATTTCAATGTACGCTTGATCTGATGTAATCATCTACAGAAGTGAAATGAAAGCTTGGTGCCAGCTGAGCTCAGCTTCAAAAGGCGTGTCCTATATACCTGCCAGTCGGCGGGCGTGGCCACCCGTCTCTCTGCTGTAAGCTGGAGAGAATCCACCACCCGCAAAATCTCATCGAAGTTGCGTCCCGTGGTGGCCGGGTAGAGCAGCGACAGCCTCAGCCTCTTGTCCGGGCCGATGATGAACACCTGCACAGAAACACAGAGATGGAAGGTGAGGGCATGATGTAAAGTAGATAAGGGGCTAGGCCAGTCTAGGCAAATTAGATTTGTCCGTGGGCCATACATGGTCATCAACCAGCTTGTGTGTGTGTGAGAGAGAGAGAGAGAGAGGCTCACACAGCGGGCAGTGAGCGGCAGGCCGTCCTTGTCCCTCTCGTCTGGATCCAGCATGCCCAGGGCCACTGCCAGCTCCCGTTTACTGTCTGCTATGATGGGGAAGGGCAGTGAGCAGCAGCCAGGCTCCTCGCTGTTGTATGCCAGGATGTCCTACTTAGTGCAGAGACACACACCAGCTCTCGGTTAGCAATTACAACCAGCCAGTGCTACACGGAGCTGTGCTTTAGTTACACAGGGGTCTAGCCTTCTGGTGGGGAATTGTATTTGGAGAGAGAAAGAGCTCTGCACAATGAGACATGCATTTGTCATGCAGCACATACAGTAGGCCTATAGTAAAGTGAAACTAGCTATATAAATGTTTGGAACCAGATTTGGCCATGAATGTGGCTCAGATCACTCTAAAAAAAGATGTAATTTTCAACACAGCATGTCTAACTTGTCTAACAGTGACACATTTGTGACTTTTCAATACAGCACATCATGAGCTTAGAAGTAAAAGATTCCATGTGACTTTTTTTAAATCAAAAGTTTGGCATACATATATTCCTAATCTTTTAATATCAGTCTATGCTAGTGTGGTGTTAATATATTTTTTTAAAGAACCTTTTGGGGGCTATATATTTAAAAAAGAGAGATAACTTGTGATATTAACATGATTTTTGTTTACAAAATACCTGAAATATAGTAGATTTGGCCTCTTTCAAAAATTGCCAAAATTGATTTAATTTGATGCATTCTTGTCTTATTCCATTGGAAACTGAGGTTTCCTCACTGTAAACAGTCAGATAGAACCTCGTAGACCTAAATCCTAATTGACCATATATGTCTGTTTTGGCCTTCTTTATCCAAATTCTAATTATCCTAACATTTAGAAATGTTTGCATGTGTGTGCAGGCTTTGCAAATAGTTTTTCCAGCTGGGATGTCAAAACTTTGATGCTCAGTATCTCATAACTGCCCTCTACCTAAGCTCACCGTAACAGCCTCAATTGCCTTGCATATGATGCTGCTAATATATGATGTGTTACTGCAAACTCGACACACAGATGTGTTGAAAACCCACATCCTTTACACATAAAGCTGCAGGCAGCTGTCACACCTTGGTCCAGCCATGGTGATCGTCCAGGCCGTCGATGGACAGGGCGATCAGCTTGACGCTGCGTTTACTGAACTCGCTGCTGAGCCTGGCTGCTCTGCCCAGCTCCGTGGTGCACACGGGGGTGTAGTCTCTGGGATGGGAGAACAGGATTCCCCATCTGGAATGGGACAGAGCGACAGAGAGATTAGTTAGGGCCTAGGAGGGGAATGCCAGTGTCTCTGCTGCCCACCCTCTCACTGTGTCTGTGGAACTAATCTGGGGGAGGTGGGCTCAAAGATTGACATTTCACAAACTGATTTCACACTGACTCAGACTTTCCTTTCATCAAACAGGGCTCATAATGTTGCAGTGCTTTACACAAACCCTAAATGTTAGTACGGCTGCGTAATGGGATGTCGGAGGCTGAATCTGGCTGTGATACATCTGACAGCACACTGACAGGATGTGAGATGTGGTTCACTCAAAATGATGACGTGAAGGACTTTTCTTTTTCATGAAGTCAGCATTGTGATTGTGCAGCATCAACCAGAGGGGTTTTAGGATGCTGCCCTGTTCAGCTTCCTGATGCTTGTCACATCCTCAGCTCATAAATCTGACCCAGGCAAGAAGGCAATAAGTGAATCTCTGGTAATCTGTATGATGAGACAAGTATAGATCATGCCAAAACCATTTAAACCATACATGTTATTACAGACTATTTATTATAGGCTTAAATGTGCCATTCATATTCATAAAGCAGCCTACAAGCATACAGAAAGCAGAAGCCAGAGAGCAGTAACAGGAAATGGACACAATATGCCAGCTTCCCAGTATAAAACTCTCTCTGACATACATTAAACTCGCTTATTATAGGCCTACTTACGAATCTCCGAGAAACTCGTGGAGCTTAATGTTTCCAGCGGTGGTCTCTGCCTCGAAATTAGGAAATACATCTCCGAGGAGCAGCCCGGGCATGCTTGCGACGATGGAGGTGTTGCGTCTGTTGAGCGGCTGTGATGACCGGTAGCGCAGGGTTCAGGGGAGGCGGCGCTTTTGTTTTGTCACCGTGCGGGCTGCTGTATTTACGCAGGTCTCCACACTGCGCTGCGTGTCTAAAACTGCAGGGACCACAAAATACACATCACTTGCAGACTCATAAAATGATGCGTTCAGGTGTCACTGGGCCACAAAAATGTTCAAAGCCATTTAAAATCTATGTCCGTCAGTGGAGTGACATGACTGGTAGGCTGTCCAATGCAGTTTCACTTGTTCCAGGAATTCTCTAGAAATGCCAGTAGGCTGTTTAAACACAACAGAATATGGCAGATCAAAGAGATAGTTGATTAATGAAAATTTTTGAATCAAATTTGCATCGGAAACTAAGTGAAATTATGTCAACCCACTGGCAGGTTTTTTCATTTTTAAAAGAAAAATGCAACTTTCTAAGGCTCAGTGCTAAGTTAAACTGCTTGTTCAGAGGGATGATTTTTGCAGCGTGGCTTTTTAGCCACGTGACCGGAGCAGTCAGGCACCGAATTGGCAACATTTTAACCATCGCGCCTGCAGGGTCTGCAGTGTGGAGGATGTTGCGTCTGAGCGCCGGAGGCTCAAAGTTTTCACTGCGGCTACAGGTAGTCGATAAATGAAGGAGGACTAGGTCATCCAGGCACTTTGTACACTTTGCCGAGCGAAAATGTCCTCACCCATGTCCAGAAGGAACAGCTGCCGCGTAGGTATCTGTGGAAACCGGGCATCATCTGAGTGCCATGTCCGCCGCCGGGGCTCCAGCTGCTCTTACTTTTCCTCTCAAAGCGAAGACTTCTCGGTGAGCCTGAGCCAGCCAATATTCACTATAACGATGAGGTTTTTGTTGGCCATAGACCTGTGGCTGTCCAAGCGGCTCGGGGTGTGCGCCTGTGAGGAGTCTCCTTGGGGCAGCATACGGCCCTTGGTGCGGCTGGTGGAGCTCTCCGGACACGCCATCCCCTGGCTCGTCGGCACTCTGTACACCCTGCTCCGCGGAGAGACGGTCATGGAGCAGGAGATCATGCTGAACCTGACCCTGGGTGAGTGTATGAGTGTGTTTTGAGTTTTCCTCTTGTTAAGAATTATCCGACATTAAATTATTAGCTCATGATGAGGCCAAACTTTTGGAATTGCTGCAATCACAAGTTAGAAATAAAAAAAAATTGTGCTTCATTTCATGCCCATTGCTTTAAATCCTCATGATTATCCAACAGGCTTTTTATTCACTCAAGGGTTGATTGTGATGACTCATTTGACTTTTTTAATTTTAATTTTTCATAGTGAGTCATGCGTTTGGCACTCAGTATGAAGGAATGTAGTGGAGCGTGCACTTCAACTCAGTTAACCCACCTATTTGTTTGTGGAATAAAGTTTACCCACCTAAATCTGTATGATATGAATCACATACATATATTATGATATACATCATAATAGGTCAAACTAATAGAAGTTATATTAGGATGGGGTCTTATGAGGGGAAAATGCATTTAGGCTTTTCTGAAAATATTGTTTTGTTTTTTTGTTGTTGTTTAGGCTGATGGTTGTTTGCCCTGTGATGAGGTCATAGTTTACACACATTTATATTTAACGCCACATCACTAGGGGTAGCCTAAACCAGTGCGTTATTACGCACGGTACATTGACAATTTTGCGCTGTGAACCCGTTGGCCCGTCAGTCCCTGTATCTAGCTCCGTTCAAAGCAGAATTATGGCCATTGAAACACAGCAGAAGATAACTGGCCAAAGCTGCATCAATCCATAGAAGTGTCAGATATTGCAATAGTAGGCGGGCCGTTTGTCGGCTCTGCGTCCCCGTGACCGCTACACATTTCACTCATACCTAAGAACAGACGCGGGATGCGGCTATGGAAACTTTTCTCCTTTCAACCCCAGCTGGTGGCATCTGTGGACACTGACGGACACGCGCACGACTGCTTTAGTTGCTTGTATGGATTATATTTGTTGACTGACATCTTTGAGATCACGTCCTATATTCTTGTGATATTGTCCTGTGGTGAAATGCCAGAGCTATTCTTGACCTGGGCTATAGGATGGCGTTCTATTTTGGAAACAGTAGGGCTAACAGGGAAACAATTAGATCAACTAAAAATGAAAGAGGTGGCCTTTTCCATTATTTTTCACTTGGGCTACATTTTTTATCAGAATTCAGAGAGATGTAAGACATTTAACTGGGTGTGATATTCTATAAATTCCATTTTTTGTACATCTTACATTTACATTTTAGGTATTTAGCTGACACTCAACACAATGAGTGCAACCATAGGATATGTCTCAGTTTGAAGTTCACAAACATTACAAGCAACCAATAGTAAGGAGTGCAAAGGTCAGGGCAGAGCCTTAGCCTCCTTACAATATTCCTGTGACCATAGAATGATCATGTAAGAGAGAAGTGCTGGGAAAAGAAACAGAAGAAAAGAGTAGAGAGATAGATTTCTTTAAAAAAGCAATTGCAGTGAGTGGATATCATTTAGTGGGGAGAGGGTGAGATGAGGTTCTTCTTGAATAGATGAGTTTTCAGCCTACAATGGAAGCTGAACCCCTTCTGCCTCTTTCTTTCCTCACAGCTCTGTTGTTGGACCTGCTGCTGGTCCGAGTGGTGAAGACCCTGGTCCGACGCCGGAGGCCCGCCCAGAGCCGCTCCGACATCCTGTCCACCTTCTTCGTGGAGCGCTACTCCTTCC
>OMOV01000396.1:2435-17331 GCA_900312565.1 Beryx splendens
TTCCGATCTAGGTATGTGCAATACAGTCATTTATCATGTCATTACTTTCCAGAATCAGTTTCTGATGACCGGGATGATGACCAATGATTATGGTCCATTTCATGCTCTTCAAGGGCCCAGATGGGAATCCAGCAGGAGACAAAGGGGGCCCTTTGCTCTCACCCAGCAGCCTTTCAAGATTCTCATTAGTGTTCTAAATTGAACCATATGTGTCCGGTGTCTAATTGGCTCCTTTGGAACAAGGGGTGAGATGTCTTTAATAGAGTGAGGGACCACTCTATTAGAAACCACTCTATTCTTGAAACCAACAACAACAACATGGGCATACTGAAGTCATTTTGGCTTTGGGTTTTATTTTGGCAACTGTGGGAAAAAAACAAAATATGGGCAGAACTTTGAAATCTCTTTATTTAAATGGTTGAGAGCACCATAGGAGGATGAGACTTAGATTAGAGTAAGAAGAGGACAGGAGAAAGAGACAAATGATGAGCCTAAACAGCTTCAATGTCATACTAAAGCTTTTTTTTGTTTGTTGAAGTAATAGTGAAGCCTAAACCTGAAAGAGAATTTAGGGCACACACTGGAAGTATTGCATATGAGCGGAGGCTTAAGTCCTCCAGGACTGCTAGGACTCTATGTGAAAAGCCAACACAACCTGGAGTCAAATAACTGCACTGAACCTTGAACTACATGGAACTTTGCTTCTTTTACAAATATTTCTAGCGACCGACTGTTCCTGCTGCTCTTTGTCGCAGACAATGGAAGCAGGAAACGCAGTGAGGTTGAGCGGGGTAGAGTTCAGGTGGTTTTTGTCAGTCCGAGTTACGCTAGACCCCCATGGAGCTTAAACAGCGGAGGAGCAGCTCGGGTGCCTTGTCGTACATTCTCTCGGGTTAAAGAATCCCTTATTTTGGCCCGGCTGTGAGGGGGGGGGGGCTATGAATGGACGGCTTGTCGGAGGTTCAACAGGTAGGCAGTGCGCGGGTCCCAGCCTCCCCTGCCCTTTTGTTTTAGGGGCCTGAAAGAGGACATGCTGGGATTGCATGTCGTCCCCTTGTGTGTTTGGACGAGGCTGCCTTCCAAGAGCCCCGTGAACAGGCACAATGTAGCTTTTTAGTGGTATATGTTCAACCAGGTGGACCGTAAAGAATGGCAAGAGGGGCACTTATTACCCCACAGTGAGCGCTGTGCATCTATACTCATGGCCTTGGCCCATATTTATGCCCATTGACATGGCATTGGACTTGTTTCTAGTAAAAACAGAACTTATTTATTTATGTAAATGTTTGGTAAATCCTGAGACAAATTTGATGCAATGAGCTTTTTTATCAGACATCATTTGAAAAAAGAGATCCTTGATTTCCCTGGTTAAACAAAGGTTGAATAGAAATGCAAATTTGGCAGGGCAGCGTGTTGCTTGACAACTATTTCAGGGGTAACTTTGACAGCTTTTGATGCTCAAAAGGTTATGCAATGTTGTTTCATTTCAGGTACAGGTGATGAAACACCATGCACATTCTTCCTCAGCTGAACAACATGTGGAAGCACTGGAGACAGACCCTTTGATGAGTGATTTGTAAAAAGGGAGGTCTAACAGCAGGTATTTTCAGCTCCCCCAAACAGAAAATGCCCCTTTCATGTTTGTCCAACTGAATACACAGAAACCGAGACAAGGGTGCAATTGTGGTTGTCACCAAACAATGACATTTTTTCTTTCTTTCACTCTCTAAATTCCCCATATCATTTCTACACAGAGGAGCAATTTGTCTGTCATGGGGTCTGGGGCATCAGCCCACTCCGGGCCTGTTTCACTGACAGCACTGTTATTAGCGGTAAGCAGAGCCAGTGGCCAATGAATCTGCCTACTGTTCAGAGGGCCAGGGCTTTTTTCAGCGATTAATTTGATAAATATATTAATTATGAATCTGGTTGACAGTACAATCAGATTGTCAGGCCTCCAGACTGGGCCTTTGTGATAAGTCAGCTTTGAGACGGGGGGCTGCTCGGGTTTCAGGAGCTGTCATCCCCGGGGCTCAGCCTCTTATCAGCGCCTGACCCATTCACCCGGTAATTTCCTGTGTGTTGTAATTAAATGGAGGCTTTCTGATTGCAAGTGACTCTCTTTAAGAGGTGCGTCTTGGGTTTCAGGTGAAAGGGGTGCTCAATGGACCGACTGTCTCTCCTGCCCTCCGCAGGACACAATAGGCATTGATCAGTCTAAACATGACTCCTATTTATATTGCAGCATGTGGACTTTTTATGCATCTGCTGTACTGTGAAAGGTATGTTGATATGCCCCTTGTTTGGCTTAGCACCAGTGGCCTGAAGAAAGACCAAACCTCAATAATGAGTCAATATATTGCACTTATACCATACCACACCATATTTAGCCCAGAGCACCAGTTACCTATCAGTAATACACAGTGTATGTTTCCCCCAGAATGCTGCTCTATTTATTTGTATGCTGGGATCTTTCTGCTTCCACCTGTAAGTCGGAGAAATCCCCTGGTGTCTGCTGACAGTGGATTATGGAGATCTACTGCATGTGCTGACAGCCACCTAACTGTCCATCCCCACTTGGATCATGTTGCAGAACTGGCAGACGGACATCCAGGACTGGCAAGGGCCTCGGTGTGCTCAGTCAGCCAGCCGTCATTTACACTTGCTCTTTCATATACAGACACACTGCAGTCTCCAGACAGCCCAGCCATTGGCCGCAAGACAATAGGAAATAGGAAGAGAAACAAACAAATTGTGTCCTTGGAGTCGTCTGACAGACAAAAACAGAAAATGATGGGCTTATGAAACAATACATACCCAAGCACAGTGTCATTTCAAATCACAATCATTCCAAAGGCCATCATTTTCTGTATTCGTTTGGCAGATGAGAAAATCCTTATATAGGCTGAAACAAGTTTTGTCACAAGCTTCTGTTTCACAATCGGCATTCTTTTGTGATATGTATGTAACTGTTAAAAAATGTCCAGGTGGAGCTGGGAGAGGAACAGACTTGGGATCAGCGTATCGTCCATCACTGCTTTACAATCTATGGGCAAACAGCAACATTAATCTTAGATGATCTGGCAGCATAAGGAGTGACAGGGCGATGAGATGTGATGAGGGAGGGAGAACTCAGATGATGCTTGTCCTGAAGTCTGTTCTACTTCAACTGGTTTGAAAAAGGGTCGATGTCCATTATTTTCATGCAACGCTATCTCTCATCTGGCTGATATTAGCATTTACATGAGAACTTGATTTTGATGAAAATATCAGGGGGGGAAACATGAACATGGGCAACGCTGATTATTTTTCAGCTTTCAAAAACATGGGAAATGCGTAGACAGCTCACATGACGTGTAAATTTCCCAATGAATTGAAATGAGCACATGTGAAGTAGCTTAGTTTGATAATTATTCTGTCATTTCTATTGTAATTCACCCGTGGTAAAGCCCCTCTTCTCCAGTGTGGGAGCTGAGGAAAGTTTCAATTAGCTGAGCTGCACTGCCTCTGGAGACACAAAAGGTTTCCCTCTCGCCCGCTCTCGCTTTCTCTCTCTGGTATCACCAAAGCCTATAATTAAAATCGCCTTTTTTCATATGGTCGGTAAACGCCATTAATTCAGAGAGTGGAGCCATTATAGAGGCTGCGGCTCCCAGGGATGAGGTGGGGCCGCGGCTTTTCACCATTAATGGCCCCCAGCGTGTGCCTGCTATTAATCTCAACAAGGAGTGAAGTGGCTCCATCCCAGCTGCACGCTCAGCACGCCGGCTCCCACTACGCTGCACAGATTAAATGCAATTCTGTCTTGGGCCCTCTATTCTGACCTCCTTGCCATGTAAATGGACTGAAACAATGTGCTCACCTTTGCCGGCTGCCATTGCTTTATCTGCACAACTGGGAATAAGGCATCATTTTAAAATTCACCTTTTTTTGCTGTATAAAGCCCTGTCATTCTGTGAAGGGCTCATTCTCTTTGTCACTGCACATATTTGGATTGGGGGGAAAAATAGAATAAAAATAGATATGTCACCTCATCTTGACTTTGTGTGAAAAAAATGGCAATAACATTTTCTGCTTGTCAAACAAGACACTTGGGTAAAAGTCTATAGGTGACCTCTTGCTTACTTTCAAAGATGTCAAATAATTCAGATTACATCTATTAAAGTGAGGACAAGCAATTTACAAATGCCATTCAACAGGGACTATAAATAGCAGGAAATTGCAGAGTAAAAGAAAAAACAGCACTGACCTTTCTTTGCCACAAGGAGGAACCACTGAATAAAATTTGGAGTAGATCAGTGCTAGTTGATGGAATCTCTCTCCAGCAAAGGCTCTGAATCATCTGTAATACTATAATGTTTCACTAGATGGCACAAGTGTATGATTGCATGATTGCACTTGTGCCATCATAACTCTTCCAACACTCTTGTTTTATAAGCCAGCCACCTGAACAAACAGGAGCGTAACAGCTTTTGCCTCTCAAACTGCCCAGCAGTGATTGCTCTGAAGCTCTGCAGCAGATTTCATGCTGGCAGGTGCTTTTCCTCCTTTGATTCTAACATATTAGCCGCTTTGTTTGGTGGTAAATCCCAAGTTTATGGTACGTAATGATAAAATTCTCATCACATTCCCTTAAGAGACAGATCTAATCAAGTTTTCATCGTGCAAAGGCCTCATATGTACCACCGAAATAAAACAGTGACCTTAATGATGCATGATTGGCTACATTATACTGTGTGAGAATTGGATATGGAGAGGGGACAGCCGAGGTTAATTGCTGTCTCCTCCTAGCCAGACATGCAGGTCCCATGCAAACAGGGGAAAAAACAAGTGGCAGTGTCATGCTCATGTAATCAGGATGATATGAAATTAATTTTCTGCGGCCAGAATGCGCTCTCCTCCCTTTGTGGTGTCCCATTCATACTGGATTCACAGACAAAGGCAGAAATAAAAGAATAATTACGCATTAGCATTTCTAATTAAGGTTTCCCTCACAGGTGAATGGAACACTGATGGCATTTTTCTAGGGATTTATTAAATTACTGTGAAATCAAATTAGGAGAGTGAATTAATCCTCGCGCTGAATTAGATCAGCGAATGAGAAAATTGACTTTTCAACACAGTGCAGGGGATAAGAAGGCAGGATTGGCATAAAACACTGCATCGGTTGTTGAGCTCAGATGATGAAGGCCCACATGGACCACATTTATTGGGGGGGGGATGAAGAAAGTGACAACAAGAGAGTGCATCATATATTTTTATCTCAGAGAGGAAAGACAAGTGCTCCTGGGTCTTACACATGGCTTTTATTAGCATGCCTAGATGCTCATGCACTTTGATTTATTCACTCAGTGACATACTGTACAGCTATGCTCTTTTACCCCCCACCAGTATCCTCTCCAGGCATTCCCACAATGCACTAAGAGAATCTGTCTAATGTTGTGTAATGACGCCAAGGGGCGCCCATACTGGAAACGTCACACGCCCTCTTGAGCACACAGAAGCTTGGCGGTACGCTATTCTTGCCTCACAGCATCAACTACAACTGTTGCCACTCGAGAATACAGGAAAGCTGTAAATCTAGGATGTGTTGTGCTTAAAGGCAAGTTCCAGCTATGTGTCGCAGGGTGGTTAACTCTGCATTAGTGAACATCCACTGTTGTCTCCCATGGTCAGAAAAAACAGAAATAATAGTTTGCCCTAATCCTCCATCTAATGTAGATGCACTGCAGAGGGAACCGACCAAGATGGAAAAGATGCTGACAGTGTCCAGGGGGCCTTTCTGCAAAGCAATACTATATCGACTGCTATATCGATATAGATTGCTTGCATGTAAAGGTTCAGGCAAACTCTGTATGAGCCCACAGAATTTGTCTCTAATGCCTGTGGAGCAGCTCCAAGCTGTGCCTCGGTATGACACCACATCTGAGTTATAGTTCACTCGTTTCTAGCTTCAGGAAAAAGTTGTTAATATTGACAAATACTGATTGAATGTCCTGGGCAATAAAAATAATTGCGCTTCAAGGGGGAATTGCAGCTCTACACTGTGGCAACAACTCAGTGTGTATTGAACACAGTGTGAGTGAACAGTCGCTGCTGGCCCCCATAGACAAAACTGACAGAGTTTATCTCACATTAACTATACAGTGACGTAGAAGTACAACTCTGCAGAAAATATATACTGAAAAGGGTAGAAAAGGTGACTGTGAGAACAATTAAGGATATTTTCTGGGGATATGGGTACATTTTCTGTTTCAGCATGATGGCAAAATAAAGGTCAAAGTGTGCACCCCAATTTAGTATCAAGTGGAGTAGCTCCAGGCTTTATCTCTTCATGACACACAGATGATATTGATTATCTTGGAGTGTCAGATCAGTTCTTTGGTTTCTGTGGTAGCTTTAGTTTGAGCCGATTCACATTGATCAAGCTTTCCTAGAAATAGAAATAATGTGTGTAAACAGGAAGGTAATCGCATCCCCCTTCAATTTATTGCAATTATCCATATGCCAGTATGGATTTCATTCAGCTGGTGGCATGAAGAAAGACTTTTGTTTGTATAGCTTAGATGAAAAATCAAATTCAGCTTTATTATCATGTGCATAAGAGAAAGCACGTTTAGTAGATTTCAGTGCAATGAAAAGCAAGACCAAATGTATTCCTCCACTATGTGTATCTAGACGGGACAAAATGGGGAAATCCTGCTGCTTCCAAAGCAAGTGACACATGCTGGTTTGGTGGAGAATAGCTAATAAAAAGATCAATATGTCGCAAATTGTGTTTGCTTTCAGTGTTTGATGTAGCACAGACTTCAAAGAACAGCTGATAATGACACTGTGAACTCATCTGTGAAATAAAGATGAAAGACAGATAGCCCCATATTTGAGTTGCTGTATGACTAAGATGGTCACCTTCAAGGGTGTATGTGCGAAAACATCTGTCTTTTATTAGTGAGGCAAAAATCTCCAGGCGCACTTTCAATTTTTTTTAATGTCCTATTACAGCTTATCTGTGGGGTTCAACAATTTTACTGAATTATGCCACGAATCTGACATTACCCTTCAGAGGCTGGACAGCAAATGTTTGCAGAAGCCTGTCCAGCCTTAAGATAATAATGACAGTCTGCTGCTTTTAGAATGATCTGAATATTAATGAACAGGCGAAGAGCAAAGTGTCAGGAACTACTGTCAGCAGATATAGCTCTGATGGGAAACAGTCCAAAACACTGACACCCTGTGTTACTAAAATCCTTTGGTTTATGCCTGTAAAACACCTGCCAATTTACAGCCTCCATCATGTTGCCACATCCCCAAACCCTCCTGGATCCATAATGAAAATAAGGTAATACTCCATAGTCCAGTGCCTGTATTAACACTGTGCTGATTACACATTGCTGATGGCAAGCTGAGGCTCGGTGCCGGGTTTCCTCGACTTCACCGCAGCTAATGTGAAAAGACAGAGCCTCAGACTGTTCACGAGTGTTTGGGTGGACGGCTGCCCAGCCAGGCGCTGGAGGACATGAGGTCCCTCATCTCTGGTAGTGGCGGTGTGTGTGTATGTGTGTGAGTCATTTCACATGTATGTGTGTATTTTCAGTAAATAGAACAGTGAACTGGAATGAAATTGCTATGGGCATTAAAGTAGAGCATCAAAGCACAAACAGCTTTCTTTATACACCAAACCACCCATACATTGTTCTAACCAGCAGAGTCATGGTGAGGCCTTTTCAAATGAGCTCTGTGATCACTGACAAAAAGACACTTGAGCAAGGTTAAATCTAGCCTTCATCTCCAATTTGTTTCTAACATCAGGCACTGCTCCGTCTACTAATTATAGAGCTGTCAGACTGTCTGCTGAGAACAGGTAGGCTATCTGGAGCTGTACGGTGTGACAAAAACACTGTTCAAGTTCATCACAAGGCCCCTGTTGAGGGCTGATTCTGCCTGTCATTACTGGTTATGTTAAATTACACTGAATGTGAGTTGAACAATTAGAGTGCCGGGGAGCTTCCGGAGAGAGACGGGACATGGTCAGTCCTTCATCACCATGCCACTCAACTCAAGCTGGCAGTAGCATCTCCGCTATTTGCAAATTCCTCATTCAGGAAGTTATTTATAGCGAAACAAAATGTGCAGAACAGGTTAATGACCATGGGAATAAGCTGGTGTTCTTAATAATGTGTTTATTGCTTCACTCTTCAGTGTGTCCCAACCACTTAACTTCTGCCCCCAAATCAACTTCTAGTCCAAAATGTATGCAACTGGAATAGTTCCAGATTCTTGGGACGAGTCTCTTTCCAGTCTTGAACCCACAAGTCTATGACTGCCAGTATGACAGATGACTGCAGACAAGCTAGAGCAATTGAAAAACTATTTTAAGCAATTTTCCTAACTCTGGAAAATAAATTCCAAATGGGCAGTAGGTACTTGTACCGTTGCAGGACAGAAATAGCCATATTCAGTGAGGCTCTCAGTCAGAAAATGTGAAATTCTGAAGCTCAAAACATTTCAGCTTTGCATGACCTTAAACTGTGTGGTTCTATACTACATAGCTACCTAAATTGTCAAATATCGTACACATAATGTCAGCTGTTGCATCAGAAATCAGACACACAAACATGAAGTTTCGTGTTTTTTCCCAAGGGGCCAAATCTCCCTCTACTGGCTGGCAGTGGAACAACTTGAGACTCCACCCACCCCAATATAAATAGGACCAAGACACATCTTCTATGTAGAAATGTAGACTCAGTACAATTTTCTATAACTAGTTGTAGTCACAATAGCTAATGTCATTTCCAGGTTGTTCTTAAATAATTTTGCCATTAGAAAAATGTTTGTGTGTTTCGTGCATATATGCATAATCTTGTTCTTATAAATGACAATGGTTCCAGGTATGGGTGTGCTTTGTGACCATATAAAAACTGGCTTTTCCTGCAGGTGTGGGCTCCACCCCCGCTCCACCTGCTCCACAACTGAGTAAAAATTTCAGATCTGTCAGTGTCTGTCTGTCCTGAACTGACTCACTGCTGTTGGCCAGCCCGAAGGAATGAAGTTGGTTGGTCTTCTCATCACTACTTTGCCCAGGAGGCAACATAAATAGGGGCTCACTTTGTTCTCTGCAAAGGTACATGTACTGTAAAAAAATATATACCTGCAGAGGTAACATACCTCCACCCAGAAAGAAATCTCTACATCTTTGTACCTCTACACAAGCTTATGAAAGCTATAAACCCTCAACCCTTTTTCCTCTTTGCCCAAAATGCTGCCATGACAACAGGCAGTCTTACCTCACATTCAATGAGGTTTTGTGCTTTTGATGACTCTGGTCTATTTGCTTTTTTAATACATGCTATTGATTGCCACAAGCCCATTTGCATGTTCATATTTATATGGTGAAATGGTGTGAAACAGTGTGAAATGCATTTGAAATAAAGTTGATTTTTTCATACGACCCATTAACAATGATATATAAAGTAACAGCTATGGTCAGTCATGGTCAATAGGCAATAATGTTACAGGTGTTACAGGTTCATGGCCGCAAACACAGTAGATAGAAATGGATTGGTAGGCAGATAGCAGACAGATGTAGTCACATCGACTCAAGCAGTTGTAACTTTACCTGTATTCGGACAATAAATACATCAACACATCTCAACCTTAATTTTGTTTGTGTTTGTGTTTTCAATGTTGCTGCAGGCCGTCGCATCAACACCTATGCACTGTTGAAATGTTTGCTGACTGGCTGAGTCAGAGGTGAGAGAGTTGGCTTCTGAGCGTTGCTGTCAGCGGTGTTAAAATCTTCCCTTCACCTTGCTTGCGGGTTGGCACTCTATTCCATTTGTGTGTAGCTTCTTGTCTGTCATTCTGCATCCCGTCTTGAACCTGTGAGTCCTGCACCAGCCAGCATGATACGACTGCCATGCTGCCAGTCAGTGGAATCAAATGCATGCTCTTGAATTACACAGCAGGCAGCATTTCTACTGGAATGAGTTTGATGTTTGAGCAAGTTGTCCCACTTCTCTCTCACCCTTACACCACAGTTTACCCAAACTTTTCTGCAGTAAGTTCCTCCCAACTCAGCGAACCTGAGAGTCACTAGTAAAGATATGCTGAAAATCTAATTGACAACCTCTATATTTAAAAGGTGAGCAAGGCCAAAGTGTGAAGCTGAAGCATACATGTAAGTTTAAAATTTCTCCCCAGCCTGCCAATCTAAGGGAAGTCAAGTGTGGAATTGGAACTGGCAGCGAATTCTAACCCACACTGTCACAGCAAAAAGGAGGAGTGCTGCAGGCTCTCTCTCTTTCTACCATCTCTCACAGTCAAGTCCTGCACTTGTTAAATCTTCTGACAAGAGGTATTATCTTCAAAGTGGAGATCTGAGGTCTTACGGTTTTGTCTCAAACACAGTAAACACGTAAGATTCCTCAAAGCATTCTGGATTTTCTTTTTCTTGGATTACCAGACACCCGTCCTGCATACACAAACTTCACACAGCCATGAAAATAGATAATATTGACAATGATATAGAGTTTTCCACTAAGGCAACATGCAGCCAAGACATGCCCTCTGCACTTCTAGCAGAAGTGCACTGAGGTGAACTGTGATTTCTTGATACAGAACAGACTGCAAAGTTCATTTAGAAACAGAGCATTACCCAAAGTGAAAAATCAACAATACTGCTTGTGAAAAGAGGAAATTAAACCTGCTGCTTCACTGTACAGTTTATATTTGGTGCGACTAATCTGTCCACAAAAACGTCAGGAGAGGCATAAAGCACTTTAAAGCACATCAGACAAAAGAACAATTTTGTAGTCTTCATCCAAGGTGATATTACCTGTGGCCAGGAGTGTCAAAGCCCATATATCTACGTCAAACAAGGCCTCATTTACATGAATCTGCATAGACACAATGCTCCTGTCAAATAAAGGGTCTTTGAGGTGCAGTGGGAGAGGACATATTGTAGTTTTGAAAGACAGCATCCATATTTAACAAAAGCGAATTCAAAGCACATCTGTCTAATGTGGCATGGTCCTCAATTGGGATTTCTGTATGGCTTTGTTCTGAGCTCTTATTTTATTTGGCGTATTTTTATTGGCTAGAACAACAGAACCCACCCTCAATGCATTCCTCTCACCCATCATGTGCCTCCATCCACTCACCCACTCCCCTCAAAATTGTATTTTTAGAATAACTTTTCTCAGCATGTCTGAGTTTATATGACATTTTTTGTCTGTTGAAACAGTGCTTAACATGAAAAGAATAATTAATGTGACGCTAACAACAAGGTGCACTTAGTGTTTCACTGGCATTAAGAGCCTGAATGACACGAGAGCAACTGGTGGCTCTGTGCTGATAAGGCCTTTCTGAACTGACAGTAGAGCAGACAGAGAGCTGCAAGAACGCTTGCATGACAGCCTTTGTGTGCGCCTTCCTCCGAAGGGTGATTGCCCCCTCATGTGAAACACTATGTGGAAATGCATCCATCATAGTCCAACCCTGACAAAGCCTTGCTCAAGCCCAGGGTAGAGCTGCCTTTCGGCTCGGAAATAATACCCAGCAGCTGGCAGAGCTGTCTGTCCTTGCCCTGCAGCCGCCTCCGCTTGCATTGGTATGGAGAGCAACCATCAGCCCCGCTCCATATACTTCACAGTCACTGTTACATGATGGCATTTTAAAGAGGCTCACTTTCCAAGCAAATGTCGCTTTGTTCCCTCGTGTCCGTTCACCTTTGGCCCTCTTTCCCCCCCACAGCACAAACAATGAGAGAATCAAGAGAGCGTAGTGGCCTGCAGGGAATCACATCTCCATTCTTTTCCACACAGTGTCACAGTTGAATACTACAGCCCGCTCACTGCATGTGTTACCAGCAATGGTGACTCCTTCCACCCACGCACACTCCCTCCCCCCTCCCTCTGTCACCACCACAGCCACCACCTCACCTACTCCATCCCCTCCTGGTAATCCTCAGTCGCTCATGCGCAGCAGCACACTCACATCAGTCCCACGCTTCAGAAGAAGGCAGAGGAAATTCTCCACAGTAATGTCCAGAGGGGCAGAGCGGGGGTGTCTGAACGTGTTGCACCTGATCAATCTGATGGAGCAGACTCAATTGAGATATTTGAGTCAAGCATGGGAAAGAAAAAACCTGCTGCTGGAATGCAGTGGTAATATAAAGCAAGGCAACAGCAATTGATCATTACGTTTTTGTAATCACTCAATTTGATTATTTTAAGATAATGAGGTTTAAAGTTAGATTGTAAAGGAGCAGAATTATAGAAGATTCATCATTCAGCAATGACAGTGGATTACACAGTGCAACTGAACCCACTGATCAGCAAACACACCTTGTAGACATCAGAAACTAGGCATCATTTAACATTGCATTATCATAGTGGTCATCAGAAATACATTAGTCCCAAAAAAATCAGAAACAAAACATTACAGACATTAGACCAAATGTGTATTAATGTTTTAAGTTGGTTTCACAACGAATTTGAATTATGTGAACTCAGGGGATCAATGCCCATTTGCTTATTTTTTTTCCATAAATCCCTTGAAAGAATACCCTCTTAACTCCTGTACTATTTCTCACTGGAGACAGGAGAGACCAAACAGCCCGCACAGTGTGGTGAGTGCGGAGGGGTGATGCCTTGAGAGCGCATCACAGGACGACAAACCCCACTGCAAGACGCAGTGCCAGGAGAGAGCAGGTTTGGGCAGAGAGGTTGTCCCCTGCACTTTGCAGATGGGAGATCTCCCCGCGCATCCCCACGCACACTCCTTATCATGTCGGGATCGTCCTAACCTCGCATCCTCTCTGCTGGCTCGCAGGCTACAGAAAGTCTCAGGACAGTGTAGTGGAGAGAAGGGGATCTCCACCACTGGAAATAACTGGGGATGCATGGGCACGGTTATGGGTGACAGCTAACATAATGCCGTTTTGCAGCTACAAATGGAGACTGGATGTGCATACCAAAAGTGGGAATAACTGAGTTTTGGGAGCCACATGATGGACACTGCGGAGGTGATTCTCTCCGTGCTGGTAGCAGTAATTATTATAGTGTCGTTGCTGTCCAACGTGCTGGTGCTGATCTGCTTTCTGTACAACCCGGAGATCCGCAAGCAAGTCCCCGGTCTGTTCACCCTCAACCTCACCTTCTGCAACCTGTTGCTGACCGTGTCCAACATGCCGCTGACTCTGGTGGGACTCGTCAGCAAGGGTCAGCCCGGAGGCGACAGCTTCTGCCAGATCGTGGGCTTCCTGGAAACCTTTCTGTCCACCAACTCGATGCTGAGCATGGCAGCTCTGAGCATCGACAGGTGGATCGCGGTGGTCTTCCCGCTGAGGTACCACTCCAAAATGCGCCACAAAGACGCGGCTTTTGTGCTGGGGTACACGTGGGCGCACTCCATGTCCTTCTCCACGGTGGCCACCTGCCTCTCCTGGGTGGGATATCACCGACTTTACGCGTCCTGCACCCTGTCCAACCCGCGGGCGAGCAGTCGGACCCAGTTTGTTATCTTTACTGTGTTTTTCCACTCCTTCACGTTTCTCCTGTCTTTTATAGTGCTGTGTGTCACATACCTCAAAGTGCTCAAAGTGGCGAGGTTCCACTGTAAGAGGATCGACGTTATTACAATGCAAACTTTAGTGCTGCTGGTGGATATACACCCCAGGTGAGTCCCTTTAATTACTACACTCTCCCTGCTCAGGCACATTCTTGGTTGTCCTAATGCATCTCAGAGGGACTGATTTCTCTCACTAAATCATTTGTTTTATTTCATGCATTCCTGCATCCTTCACTTCTCACCACTGATCCTATCAGCCATGAATCTGCAGTTTGAATAAGAAGATAAGATAAGAAAGAACTTTATTAGTCCCAAAGGAAATTCTTGTGCCATCAACATGCTCAATGCAACAGAAAATAGTGTCACAGTGTTGTAGTGTTGTCAGTAAACAAAACAAAGGCTTTAAAAGTGTTCATTTTAGCTTGATTCACATTAGATCCATCATTCCACAGATGAGGACAGAATGAACAAACTGTACAAAGCAACCCTCAGATCAATAGGCAATATATTCATGCAGCTGGGACACCAAAGCAGCTAGTGTACTGGATGCAATCATCCCTTCAAATGGAATATCAAGCAAGCATTGACCCTGCTCTGTCACTGGTTACGATGCAGTGCCATCTTTGCGCTGACATTTGAATAGCGCCCTCAATATTCACAAGGAAAGTCAAATCTAATTCTGGTGAAATGCTACACTGTAACCCTGAATGATTGCTTTATTTTGCTTCCAGTTACCACATACAGGAAATCCAATACACATATGAAAAAATGTGCAATATGGTCATGATGATCATGATATATCTTGAGTTTGTAGTTGTCTGTTGTCCATCAATGTCTGGTTAATTAACACAGTAAGAGCAAAGCTGTTGCAATACACCTAATATGTATTCTTTATGCTGGTACATCCATCTAACCCATGCATGCCTTTACTAGTGCTGTGTGCTTCAAAATCTGTTGACCATCCATCTCACAAAATATTATTTGAGTGTGTGCCATGACTGCATAACCCTGACACACTCATGTTCACACACATGAATGCACAAAAAAAGTGTTTACATAATAATTCTGGAAGTGGGGGGGTCCCTGCTCAAAGTCTTTGGGATAAATCAGTAATTTCTTCTTGACATGCAATATCCTAGACCTGCTCAGCTTCTGCTGGCTCCTCCTGTGTTTAAGCCCTGCACATCAACACATAAACACAAAAACACACAGACACACACAGACATGAACATACACACGCTGGCACAAACACACACACACACACACACACAAACACACACACACAGACACACACAGACAGACACACAGACACACACACACACAGACA
>OMOV01000398.1:2252-16985 GCA_900312565.1 Beryx splendens
GCAATGATGATGTCCCGTCCATCAACCGGCGCATCGCCGTCTGCTCCGAGAAGTGGCCGCACGGGACCAGCAGGGACGGAGTCATCTACAGCCTCTCCATGCTTCTCCTACAGTTCATCATTCCTTTAGCCGTCATCAGTTATGCTTACATCTGCATCTGGGTCAAGCTGAAGAACCACGTCAGCCCGTCCAGCCGCAGCGACAGCGTCAGCCGCCGCAAGAAGACCACCAAGATGCTGGCCCTGGTGGTGGTGGTGTTTGCTACCTGCTGGCTGCCCTTCCATGTGTTTCAGCTGGCCAGTGACCTGGACCTGGTGCTCCGGTTTAAAGAGTACAAGCTGATATACACTGTGTTCCACATTGTGGCCATGTGCTCCACTTTTACCAACCCTCTCCTGTATGGGTGGATGAATAAGAACTACAGGAACGGCTTCCTCATGGTCTTCCGCTGTGAGGATAAGCCAGATACTTTCCATCCTGAGGGCTCCTTCAGGACTCGGTCCCTAAGGCGGCTGACTTTGAATGCTCCCACTGCTGTATGAGATGAAATTTTTAGATTATTTGAAATATTACACAGACCTCTGGCATGTGGTTTAAAAGCAGCCTTTTGATTTGAGTGGTCAGATCTTGAGTCCCTTTTATGTCAGTGGAGAGGGCTCAAAGCTTTGCATGTGAAACGCTTTATGTAAGGCTCTTCTTTCCTTTGTGAATGGTAGGCTACTTGTGCAAATACATGTCGAATTGATTCAAATATGTGTTTAAGATGTTTACTAGGGTGTTAAGTAACGCACTAAAAAAAAAGTATAATGTGTTTCTTGCAAATGCAGAGCTCTTAAGTGACGCCCAATGAGCTTTGGGGTCATTGCACTTCTGGGGCTGTAAATGTGTTCATACCTACTGAGGGGAAGAAGTTATTTATTGTGACTGTGAGAACAAGTTTCATTTTCACACTGGCTTTTTTATTTGTTGGCTGTCCGAAACAATGGGATGATTTTCACTAAAATGGCAATGTCAATGCATTTAGAATTAATTACAGTGTCCTAGAAGGGTGATGTTTGAAGTGAGAGCAAAGCGCCCTTGATGTCATAATCGCAGAATGTAGGCAGCAGTCACTTGCTTTCAGAACATGTAAAAAAGCGTTCATATTGAAGCAGTCATTACATACAATTCTTTGTTCATTGCGCTCTGTAGTTTGTGTCCTTTGTTGGTGGTCTTTTTAATAACACAGACAGACCTGCATATGCTTAAATCTGGTAGAAGAAAGACAGCAAATGGCTTGTGGTGGGAAGACGATACAAAAATAGAAAGAAAGTAAATCTTTACAACACAGTCAGAGTCCTAAGCATAAACTTGGAGTCTGCATCTTGTACAAAAAAACAAAAATAGCGGATCAGAGTATAGGCTACATCTAATAACCCATCTTTTAGAGTGAACGGTAGCTAGAGGAAAACATTGTGGGCTTCAAACCGTGATTCATTTGACTGGAGATAAAAAGGCTTTCGGGTTCCTAGTACACTGCTGAACCTCCAGATGCTGCATTACTCATTTCTTGACTTCAGCCTGTGTTGTTTTACAAGTTTAAAACTATGTAATTATCTATCCCTTTATGGTTACGTTTTTGGGAGGAGCTTGTTACAGATCATTACATAAGCTCTAACCCTTTTATCAGAAAAAGGAATTAGGAAATAGGATTTTTTTTGTTTTGTTAAAATTTAGAACAATAGAATAGACTATATAACAATACAAGACTGGGAATAGCCTAGATAAATTAAAGGAAAGCACTGTACCAGGGGGTCACATTAGGCTTTAGACCCACACTGCAAAACTTTGTGCAGCGACCATAAGATGTTTTTAAAAACACCTGATTTATTGCATAACTGATTAATTGTCTGTCCTCTAGTGCAGAAGACTAACGGGGATAATTGCAACAACAAAAAAAAGAAGAGGAAGAAGAGTATCCATAATGCTTTCCCACTTTGTGCTCGAGTTATATTTCACTCTGCTGTGTTTCAGTGAGCGTTTTCTGAGTGGTACGCCCCTTAGAGGGGCGACTCTCCATTAATTTCTATAGTTTGAGCAATATTGAGATGCGACATTTTATAAAGCGGTGACAAAAACGACGACTCTGATACCAGAGAGGCTTTAACACTACGTGACGTTTTTGCACGGCCGCCTGCTGCCCTCTAGTGTTCAAAGCGGGCGTTGCATTTGATGTACGTCCTGACTCCCAACCGGAAATGTCGTCGATTCTTGACCTTCCTTTTGGCCCAAATCATTTTGACATGTAACTGCTCGTCTACATTTTTCCTAGCAGGACTAGAAAATGCGAACGCTTGTGTTTTGAATGGTGTCGCCGTACAGGTAACTATCTGTCTTTACTTTTTTTTTTAAATAAACTTGCTCAGTGAATATCGGCCAACGGAATTGTGTCAGGTGATGTAATTCATTCACGGCGTTTGCTTCCCCGCTAACGTGCTAGGTTAAGCTAATGCTAGCTAATGCTAGCGGGGATGCTAACGTGACGTTAGCTGTCTGGTGCTTTCGGCAGCCTGCGGGACTGCGGACGTGACCGGCAACGTTTTATCAATGCAAGTTCAGACCGGCTGGAAGCAGAAGTGGCTCTGGTCTCCGTTTATTCATCGGTGTTTGGTTATAATGTTAGCCAGCTAGCCTGCGGTTAATGTTGCCACGCCAGGGTTGGTAGTTAATTTAGTCGAAAGGTTTTGTGCCTTAACTTTATTTTCAAAACTTAGGTTAGTTAATTGACAGCTGTCGTTTAGAATTGGCGTATCTTCAATGTCAAGTTCAAACTTGGCACCGGTCATTTTTCTCATTCATTTAAGGCCTTCTTTGGGAATCGGAGTCAAAGTCTCCTACATAAAACCCAGGATTTATCTGTATAATTTGTGCATTTCGAAGTAGCCGTGTTTGCTCCTTTGGTTGAGTAAACTCGATATCGATCCGCCTCCGCTTTACTGAGCTGAACTCTGTCGCTGGGCTTCGCTTGCCCAGACTGACTGAGCTCCGAAACCCTACAAGTCTTGTGTCCCGTTCCTCCACACTGTTGTGAGTCACAGCCTAGATCTGATGCCTTTACCGTAACCGCTGTCACCAACATGCGCGGGGTCACTGATTGTCCTCTTGCTTCATCATTTGAGAGCCGGGGTTGCATACACCTGGCTGCATGTAGCTCACTAACACGCCCCACCTATCCCCACAGGGTCTTGCCAAAGTAAACGGAGGGAACAATGGTGAAGTATTTCTGCTGTGCAGGTTTACTGAAAAGCTCCTGGGACCAAGTGTGTGTTGCATTTTGGCAACGATATCCCAACCCGTACAGGTAATGAGAGGAGATGTTTGTGGATAGGATACACTTTCACGTCCAAGCTTAATCTTCTTTATCCAAACTGCTATAAATAATTGGGATTGTGTGTAAACAGTTATATAATCAGGCTATCTCTTACACCGCCTAACAAGTGACACGGGCACAGCACACAGAAAAATTAGCCATTTTTTGAAAGCGACATCCTCTCTTCTCCCCAGTAACCATGTTTTGACCGAGGACATCATTTTCCGAGAGGTTACTCCAGCCAACTGCCTCGTTTCCAGACGTCTGTTGACCAAAACTAGCCGGGCGCCTCGATGGATGGAGCGGTACCTCCCGAAGCACATGGCCAGCAAGGCGTACATCATTGAGGATTCGATCGTGGACCCTCAGACCAGGACCATGACCACGCTCACATGGAACATCAGCCACGCTCGCCTCATGGTACCGCGACGCCTGCTTCCACAATGCATCCACCAATGCACTAAATACGAACTGGGTGTCATGTTGCTTTTGTTTTGCTTCCCCTCTCTGCCCCAGTCTGTAGAGGAGCGGTGCGAGTACCACATTAACCCCGAGAATGGCAGCTGGACAGAGATAAAAAGAGAGGCTTGGATCTCCTCCAACATCTATGGGCTCTCCAGAGCTATTCAGGTCAGTAGACCAAAGACCGCTAGACTACATAACATCCTAGGAAAAGTGGTGTGGGCTTCCAGGAGGGAGGCTCGCCCACCTATATTTCATGCTGTAATTAGTAACAGAATACACAATGTGAAGACATAACAGCTGAGCAGTTGAAATCGTTTGCCAGAACTTGGTTGCTGAATGATTTATGGCCTGGACTCCGAGACGCCCCTAGCTGCTGTCAACTGTGACTGCTGGGTCAAAAGCTCTGAGAGCATAAGACAGTGAATGAGTAATGATGTGAGTTGTGTTGTCAACACGTATTCTCTGTCTAAGGTTTGCCTGTCATGATTGACTTTACCTGTGTCCGCACTTTTTCAGGAATTCGGCCTCGCAAGGTTCAAGACCAGTGTTACAAAGACGATGAAAGGCTTTGAATTTGTCCTGGGCAAAATGCAAGGTACACTGTCCTTTAGTTAATGATTGTTCCTCATCCAGCTGTATTTGATATAGTGCCCTGTCACCATAGCGATGGGTTATGCAGTTATGATGCAGCTATAAATATAATAAATCCACTGAGATAACTTGATAGTTAATTACCCTATGAATGTGTTTGGGCGATACACTCGGCTCACAGTTTGGTTCACTAACATTATAACAAAGTTACGATGGAAGCTGATTTTGCCTGAACCTTGTTTACAAAATATGCAAAGATGTGTTTTTGAAAATGTTAAATATTCAGTTGTTCTGTATGTTCACATTTTCATGTATTGTCTAAAGTCCAAATCATAGAAGCTGTTATTAGAAAGATCAGATATTTGCACTTTATTCTAATGAGACCAATCTTGGAATATTGGTAGTTCACTCAGAGTGTGTTTGCTCATTTCATTCATCACCACATGAGAGAGTAACTATCAAGTATTCAGTCACCAGCTACATTTTATGATTTGCATTGAAGAAGACAATCTGAATGTGGGCATCTGTCATTTATTTTAAAGCTTTATGGCCAGGAACTATTTGAAAATGACTCAGAGGAATTGCTCAAACCATTGTTTTTGTACATTTTATGCCTCGGGCACAAACAAGGAATCTGCGCTCACCAAATTAGTCCAGCTCCAGTGTATTCCATGGACAAGTTCTCAGAATTATGCATTCTCTAGGCCTGGAAGTGGGCTCATGTTACTTGTGAAACAAATGCCACTGAATTTAGTCATCTGTGTGGCGCCGACTTGCTGCAAAGAAATTGTTCGGAGGCGTTGGCACGATGGCACAGTGACTGAAAGTGTTTTATGCAGATATCAGGATAAAACGCTAAAGAGCCACTTTCTGATACCTTTCTCCGTTGAATGAAAGCACGTCACAGTGCAATGGAGTAAATCATTTTCTCTGTGATGTTTGTACACGAGTTATGATTTTCTAAACCGTATCAGAGAATGCTCAGTTTATTTCCTCAGTACAAATTCAAATAAACAATATAGGTATCCCTTGTTAGAAGTGCACCGATATCAGGAGCGGTGCTGATACTCAAACTTGGAACAGCAAATGAATCCATCCTGATAATGTTACTTTAATTGGCATAAGCTTTGGCACGTTAAAATATTTTCCGAATGGTAGACAAATGCCTGCAGGGTGGCAATTCCTGGAGCTGAGAGAAGCAAACTGCCAGCTGTGCCAACTTACGGTTTTTCTGGTATGTTGAGAGTGGAGGAGAGGTGAAGCAGCCGAAGACAGCCAGAATACTACCAGAAGTAAAAAAACAAACCTGAAAACATAAAAAAAAGCATGTTTCTCAAAAAGTTTTAAATGGTGTGACACTGGTAGGCGAAGCCGACTGATGTGAAGATGCTGCGGTTTGTTCCACTCTCACAGCAAGCTACAGAAAGTCCTCTAGCCAATCTTCTGTTTTATTATTTTCAGTTCATTTGATTGAGGATTGTTCCACAGTGGTTAGTGAACAATTAATCAAATGAATAAATCAACAAAAGTGATTCACTTGTTTTATAATAGGCCAGTACTAGGCGACATGAATGGCAGTTAATTACTTGGATCAGTAGTTGGTGAATCTCCTTTGGTAAATTACTCTGGTTGTAAAAGCTGGGAATCGAGACAAATTATACTGATGTCATCATTAAAGCGCATCGCTTATAGCTTAATTCAAAACTATAAAGGGACATTAGTGCTTCTACTGAACTGGATAATTGCACCTTTCCAAGACTGGACCGATATTAACAACGTGATCCCTCCTGCAGGTGAAACTCCATCCAGAACGTTGGCGGAAACGGCTACGGAGCGGGCGAGGGAGACGGCGCTGGCAGCTAAGGAGAAAGCCAAAGACCTCGCCTCACAGGCCCAGAAGAAACAGTATGTGTGATGTGTTACAGAAACCAATGGTTCCGTTGCCACTGACACCGGGACAGATTTGTCTTCACCCCCACTCATGGTCCAGTTTAGTATCGGGGGCGAGACAAACTGATCCCGGTGGTGGGCAGACGCCTCTGAGATGGCGGGTGGACCACGAAAGGCCTGAGCTGGGTTCAAGAGCCTGTTCCAGCCTCCTGTTCCTCTTATACCTTTTGATACTAGACGACCTCATCCTGGTCAAGTATCTACCATAGATACATTCACTACCTGCCTGCATTGATACTCAAGTAGTTCTTGAGTAAGAAGGAAAGGAAGCTTGCAAAGGACGGTTGAATGCAGCTCTTGGGCGCCATGCAAATGGTAGAAGCACTTCAACAACCTCGACACCTGCTCTCTCGATCTTTGCTCAACCTCTGTGCCCATCTACAGTACATACAATTTACTGTTCCATTACAACACTGAAAGCATTTCATGTTATTTACCTCTCTACTTGACCTATTCTTAACAGCTGCTCACACACAGAAGCTGGCATTACCACAGAATAGCTATGATTTATCCAAATCCATGTTGAAAATTTGTGTTGTGTGGTTTTGTTGTAATCGCATACAATCACAGTATGTTTGTTAGTTCAGCTCACCCAATCTTAACCTGATCCTCGCACCTCGATTCCTGATGACATTTTTTCCAGTTCAAAATACGTCGCTGCTTCAAATTGAAGTTTTTGCTGTGATAATGGGTCCGCTTTATTGGCAGTCATCGCTTGGAAAGGAGCGCTCCAAACTTCAGCGGTTTGGCCTGTCACTGCACTTGATATTGTGTTAAGACCTGATTGCGGTGGATATCAGCATCTGTACCTAAATCTGAAATGCTTCAAAGTATATAAAAGGCAAAAATGATACCTTGTTTTGTACATCCCATTCTCAGTTTATGTCAAATCTAATGAAATCCCCTGTAAAGATATGCTCTTACTTTTGCAACGGTATCAGCTTGTCAATAAATATAATTTTTCTTAACCATTATGCTGTTGAGTTCTTTGAAGACTGTGGGGGCAGCTGTCCTTCAGTCTCAGGTGTTTGTTCCAGCTCTACTCTTGCACTTTTACACCATCTCAGTTGGAATGAATGTGTGTCACTGCTGTAACACAATACGAAACACATTAAATATAGAAAATATTTATTCATAAAAAAGCATACACTAGTACAAAAATGCTACATAATATTACTGGGAGGAGAGACAGATGAATGCATACATACTGTGACAAGGTAATAAGGCATCTTGCATATACAATTTCAAAGGCAAAATGCACTTCAGAGTATTAAATACACAGTAATGAATAAGATACAAATACTTGTAATACAGCAGAAATTGCATAATGATTACAAGTAGACCATGTCCTGACTATGGTGAATCTGCTGCATGCATGATTGACATTGTATTGACAAATGCACATGCACTGAAGTGCATAATTGTAATAATGAACAAGACATAGAAACATTCAAGTTCATATTAATCAATAGAAACAACATTAATCATTAGACCCATGCAAGGAGTCACTGCATTTCTTTTACCATTTGTCCTTAGCACAGGTAGAAGCATCGATATTCTTGCACTTCATTACAAACTAATTGTACAAATACACCAAATGAGTGTGTGGTATAATTGCTTAATTGCCAGATATAAAATGTGCAAATATGACCAGTTTATTTCCGTTCACTGTTCAGACTGATATACCCACAACCCTTTGAGACGAAACAAGTGCAATGTGTGAATGTGTTGTGCAACAGAGGGAAAAGAATAAAATACATGACAATTATCATTAATACATAGTACAGGTTACTGTATAAGTGCATGCTACACATTATGACTTGAAATATGAGCTTAGTGCTGAAGAAAAGCTGTATATATAATAGTAGTAGACCAAATCAATTTTAAGGCAGAATTCAGTACAATACTGAAAAATAAGTTAAAATTTTTGAATGAAACAGCCCTCGAAAGATTTAAAAACAACTCGGAGTGAAGTTATTTGAATGCTTGTACGTGATAACAAGCACACAGCTCATGGCTTTGGAATAAAATGCCACTACAGGATGATGCTAGTAGATATTTATAGATGTGTGTAATGTGTTGTCCATCCCAGCCCAGTGATTTTAACTGCTATTCAGTGCAAATGGAGACAGCTCACTGGAGCCCAACATCACCACTTTAGCTTGTAGTCAGACTTCTGTTACGTATTTCGAAAGGAGAATTGATAAAGTTACCCCCCTTCTGTCAGAGATAGAGTTCAACTGTACAGTAACGTTTTCTCTCCATTCTCCCTTGTCCTCCGTTTTCTTCTCTGCCTGCCTCATTTTTTTTTTTGGAATGTTTTGTCCTCCTCTTCCCTTCCTCCTCGTTAGGTTAATGAGCCGAGTTTACTGCTGTCATAACCAGGCTCTGTCCATGCTGGAGTAACAGTGGTCTACGTCAGTGTGCGTCACGCTCAGTCCGTCAGAGTCCACACACTCGAACACGATGCTTTCCACGTCCACCTCCACATCCTCTGTAATGTAACGGACCACAGGTCAGATCCCATTAGCGGAGGAAAATACATCTGTGTCAGTTTCTAGTCTGCGTTTCAAACGGCGCTCATTTTGGCAACAAGTAAGGGAAATAACAAACATGTTACATAAATATCAAAAACTCTGGACCATAAACTCCAATTAAAATAAATACGTGTCACGGTTTGAATTCATTAGGAGACATGCTTTTGCCTCAGAGAGCTTAAATCAATATTTGAAAAAACTTTAAAAACTGTCATAAATTTAACTAAACTTGTAGAGCTTAAATCAATATTTGAAAAAACTTTAAAAACTGTCATAAATTTAACTAAACTTGTAGCCGATATAGAGGTTACAAAGAGAAATATGACTGGTTTGGATGTGACAGAGTTAACGAAAGAGATTTTGCAGATTAAGACAAAACCTGCAAAACAGCCTATGACTAAAATATGGCCAGAAACTAACACCTCTGAGACGAAACCTAAATCTGAAACCGCTGCCTGCTTAATCCTTTGAGGCGGCTTAGCGTTATTATGACCGAAGGAGACGGGGAGCGGCGTACCTCTGTCGGAGTCGGACCTCTCGGAGGACATGGCGGACCCCAGGCTGTCGTTCCTCATCCTCTCTGTGCCTCTCTGCAGCTGCTCCAGCCGAACCCGCAGCTCTCTCTGCTCCCAGCGCAGACGGCCCTTCAGCAGCTCCGCTCGCTCGTCCTGCTCCTGCAGCTTCTGAGGCGAGGAAACAGAGGCGGAGAGAGAGAGATGAGCACCGGCCGGTGTTACAGACACAACTGACACTGCATAAGGAAGAGGAAAGAGTAACACAGTGGCCTTATTCCACTGTATTAACCTGTGGAAACGTATTGTACAAGTACAGGTACTTATGGAAATCTCCCTAATACATAACAAGAGTAGTAGTAGTAGAAAACCTCCCCAATACATGTTTTAATGAGGTCATTCGTATGGTGTGTTACACTGTACAAAATGTATTAGGGAGGTTTGTATCAGGTACCTACACAGTAATATTGTGTACTTGCACTACTTCCCTATAGGTTAATACACTGGAAACTAGCCACTGTAAAGTATCACCGCGGAAAGCACCAAGCACTGCCAGAGAAAGCACAGTAACAGAGCAGTAAGTGTAAAACATAGCAACATCACATGTAACTTAAGAGCAGAGAACAGCATGGAGCCGGTGTGAACAGCATGTCCAAGCAGAATACCAGTGTGTGTGAGTGACTCCATTTCATCCTCTCAACATCACGCAGTTCAGCCTGGACGTAAAGTCTTAGTGTGTGACAGTGCGGTGTGTTTACCTTTATGTGGAGCTGTGCACGTCTGAGCAGGTTGAGGGTGGTGTTCCTCATGGAGTCAGATGACAGGGGAACTTGCTGCTTGAGCTGCTCCAGGCAGTGCCGCAGCTGAGCTCGTCTGCACAACACAACAAGCAGCAATTGGCACCATCAATGCAAGCAAATAGAGTGCTGTGCCTGTAAGAGCTTTAATAACAACTAGTACTACTACTACTCTGAGCTTCTTTCCTAACTATAACCAAAATAATACATGATTCTGGAGATAAAACACAGACAATTACGACCTTTAGCTAACTCAAATGTAGTGAATGTTATGCAAATTAATTCATTTAACCTTTATGTAGTTATCGGAAACCACACTGAGCGTTAGAGCCCTCTTTTGTCAATGGTGCCAAGATTACAAATAGGTAAAACAAAACTCAAAACACAAGGAAAGCAGAGAAGTACATTAATAGGAATAAAAAGGAATCCAATTATGTTTTAAAATCAAGGTCTAAAGTGATCCAGATGCCACTTTAAAATGTCATCTGTCCTGTTGAAAACACAAATAATATAAACTACAAAGGAAATAAATCAAAGCAATGACAATCAAAACTAACAAGAGTTTCAGTGAGTTAAAAAGATCTTTTGATGCAACTACATATCCGTACCTGTTTTTTTCCAGCTCATTGTGAACTGACCTGCAATTAAGAAAGAGTTTAATTAGTTTCAGGAATTATTGCTGCTTAGGAGTAAGACTAGGTAAGGTAACAGTGAATAAAGTAGTAGGCCTAGTAGTAGTTGAGGAAAACTAAATGTCAAGCTTGAGGGCCACACCCTCCTGTCCAGCAGACTGTTATGAATGCAGTCACCTATTGCCACCGGCAGACATCTTCTTGCTCCTCTGTTTGCTCCTCTTGTCGGAGTCGTCTGGACTGAGAGGCAGCAGTGAAGCATAGCCATGTTCTGCTTCTGCACAGGAAAGATGAAACACACACACACACCTGTGTTGAACAGCTGTACCCAACATCAGAGCACTGGCTTTGATTTTCACTGATAGTAATATGAACTGTTAATGTGTTTTCCATCACAAGTAACACTGGCAGCATCGACTACTAAATGAACGGTGTATTAGTATTTACCAATGTAAGTTTTAAGATAGCATTCATAACAAGTAAACTAAACTGATGAGGACAAAAACCCTCTGGTGTTGTCATCAGCATCACCCGCCTGGCGTTTTGTTTCCTGCTTTTGGCGCCACAACAGCAAATGCTTGCAAAATAGATGACTATAGCTTCACAAGCAGAAGCATGCACCTTAGATACGCTGTCTACAGTGAGTAGAAACGGAGTGAAACTTGCAATACAGCCCCTTCAGTCTCACTTTCCTCTACTGTGATGGGCGCTGAGCGCCGCTGCGAGACATTTTCAAACCGAGCAGAATTGGCGCCTTTGAGTACAAAGCTGAGAGCGATATGTAGGTCACTGAGTCAGACTGGGAACACCGACTTTCACAGCCTTCCAGCTGGGATCTCGATCATCTGTGAAGCAACTGCCCCTTATTACTTCTTCATACGTTTTTTGCATGCATGTTTGCATTTTCTTCATTGTGCATTTTGTTGTTTTAACACAACCCAACTTCCCTCCCGCAGACTGGCGGTTGTCATGTAATATTTACCTCGCTCCCGTCTCTCCAGAAACTCCGCGGCCTGCAGCAGCACCTGGATGTTGCAAATGTTCGCTTCCATTGTAAATGTGTTAAAAGTGGGTGATAGGCGGGCAGCTCAGCCTGCTGTGGTACTAACGCCAAGAGCCTTGGAGTAGCTATGTGTGCTACGTCCACAGTTCAACGAACCCCAGCACTGGTGCTGCCTTCAGGTGCTGCGCGGAGGCTCCTGCTTCTGAGCTCACAGGTCCTATATACGATCTGCCGGGTATTCAAGTGCTTTTGGTCGGAAATGCCAACAAAATTGACCCCGTAATAAAAGCACTGGCTGCTGTTTATTATAGACATAAAGTAGATGAGGGCTAGTTTGTGCAGCAGCACTTGCCTGGTGTCCAGCACTCATGAATCAGTCTGTAGCACTTTCATCGCCATGTGAATTAAAAAAAGTGCTACAGACTGATGCATGGGGGTTGGACACCCGGTAACAGCAGCACTGAATAAAGAGAACATGTGCATGTAATCAGCTGATGTTTTAGTGAAAGAGAAAAATGTGACAAATCTGCTTTAAAATGGAAACACACAGCAATGCTAATTATTTGCCCCATATGCACAACAATAATGTATAATAACGAAATACACCACTTTAACTATCAACACGACTCTCATGTCACTTCTTGGCAACACGCGTGTCAAAGTAAAATCCGCTTTCCCACTCGTGTTTACCACTTTAGAGGGTCGTTCATGTGCGTTTAGGCCGTAATCGCGATATTACCGAAAGCATTTGAAGGCAGCGAGACATCATATAGAGACGTCATCGTCAAGCCCCGGATCCTCGACCACTCCTTTTGAAACTTCCACAGCGCGCCTTTATTTTATAACATTTCGTCAACTTGGCCTACATATTCTACTTATGCACATTTTCACTTCTTGTGTGATCTACAACAAAAAATAAATTAATTAAACGATGCATCACCTGTCCATCTGTAAAGTATATACAGGTCTGGCTATATTGAAAAGTATGTGTATGAAGGTATTTGTTTTTTGCTTACTCTCTCTCCATTAATTGATATAGACCATGGCTCTATTGAGTGAATAAAAGGTCTTCATTTCAACTGCACCCCCAAACATACTGTATCCACCATTTATTGCGTTTTCATTTTATATTTATAAGCTGCAGATTAAACTACATAATATAAATTCACTTTTTAGGCGTTACATAAACATACGTATTTACAGATCTGGCATAACACCGTCATATGCCTGAACATAATGAAACGCTGGTTTGATTGTGTGCGCCCATAGTAAATATGCCACACTCCAGACAGTGGGAGGACTGCCAACACTTAATATGGCGGCGGCGAGCTTCAACGCATGAGCGAGATTTCAGTTGTACTCTGCGGAAGAGAGTGAAGCCGCTTTGCCAGCAGTATCTTTAACCTATGAACTCCGGAGTGTGCCAGTACTCCGCCATATTGACTGTTGTCTTGACTGGAGGAGATAGAGAACATTTGAGGTCCAAGAAGAAACGAAACTGTGCTCTTAAATTCACCAAAACTGGTGCAAACTGGGCCAAAGGATATTACAAACACCCGTGTGATGGCAAGAAAGAAAAGCAAGCAGCAAGGGGTTGGGCAGAAGGAGCTGGTGCCCGGACAGCAGACCATATCGAAGAACCCCGTCTCTCCCGGCGATGCAGCTGGCGGTGGTGGCGGAGATGCAGGGCTGGATAGACTGGCCACCAGGGCGAACCAGGTAGCTAGCAGCGAGCGTCTCACTGCAAAAAAACAGCTAGCTAGCCTCCGAGCTAACAGTTCTCTGCTAATCCAAGCATCCTCCATTGTGCTTTTATTTATGTACATCATGCAAGGATACAACCCCACCATGCCTCCTTGTGCTCAAAGTTATTCCTCGCCATTTATAGTCTGATCGGGACGCAGAGAGTGTTCACGTCGTTCGGCACATTTGATAAGTAATTAAATAAATAATACGTTTCACGTTACCTTAGCGAAAGGAGGCATCCACATCAGGCTTTGGGGCAGTGTGGCTAGCATTGCAGCCCCTCTCCGCTGGACAGGTGACATTGTGCCTCGGACAAGTCGTCCTGTTTGCAACGTTTTGAACTCTTCACCCATCCAGCTAACGTTAGCTCGTAGGCTAGCCAGGCTACCGCCAGCTAGCGTGCTACAAATATGCTTCTTGCTTACACTTTAAACCTCTCATCTGCAACAGTCACTCAACCAGCAGTTGCTAACCAGCTAGCTGAAGGAGACATCGTATTCTGAGGGTAGTGGCTAACTCAAACTTGCCCTGTGTTATTTATTGACCTCGTTGTTCTTTTCTTTATGATTTACCCTTTACTTCACCACCCTCTACGAAACGAATGCGACACAAGGAAACGCTGAAAGTCCATGCAGTCACCTACCTAAATCTGAGTTAACAGGCTCACAGGTGAAGGTAACCACAAAACTGTAAGGAGCAGCCTAGTATGCTGCAGGCAGAACCACAGTTACCCCATCAGCTAGTTAACCCAGCTTCTGACATCCGCTGTGCTACTTGCTTGATTGTTACTTGCATTGCTTGATTGCATTTTGTAGCACATGCACTGTATGTCGGTGTACTTATTTAGCAATGCAAGAGATTCAACTTGTTTTTAAACAGAAGTGTGTTGCAGACTGTCTGGGTGCTTATACAGTTTCTGAATTACTTGTTTTTTCCTGTAAATATGAATCTCTTTCAGCAGCCACAAGACTGCTCATGGTAGGCTGTTCATTGACCTGTCTATCCTCTCATCCTCCACCTAGCCTATGCACACCTGCTGCCTCCTGTGCCACCGTGAGTTTAAGGACTGGGGAGCAAGCTCTGCGAACGGGCTCCCCGGGGGCCACGGGACCAAGCTGGCTGACGCTGTGCCTGCGCTCTCCCAGGCCTTG